>WAAG01024164.1:0-13398 GCA_013390105.1 Tichodroma muraria
CTGCAAGCCTGCAATGCTGAAGTGTCAGGCCATGGTACAGGTAAAGACCTACAGAGGAAATGGTACAACATGAAATATCTACTAGCTTTTGAATACACTGGAGACAAAATATGTAATCATGCACCTCATAAGATGAAAATGGTTGCTCAAACAGTAGACTTCTATCACTCACTACAGTAAAGCTCTTAACCTGAGAGAAGCCATAACAGAGCTCTGCCAGGATGTTCACCAGTAGCATTCAGCACCTTCTCCCAGTGTCAGTCTCTGTCTAAAGTTGTTCACCTAACAATTCAGTCATATTTAGCATCAACTTGCCCTTGTGCTGCCCAGTAGTGAGTACGTCCAAAAGTAGTTTTCATTTTTAAATGTTAAATACTCCATGTCACTGCTGGACAGATGGATCAGTGGTAAATCTTGTACTGAAACCAAGAGCAAGCTAGACTGTGCTAAAACATTCATGGACACTTTGCCACCCACACAGACAGTAAGCAAACACATTCCAGTCACAGAATCAGCTCTTGGTTATTTGGGAGCCCTCATGCCTACATTCACATGAGAACGCCAGAAGCACACAGGCAGTTTTGATCTATGCTTATTTAAGGAAAAGGATGTACAGGAATAAGAGGGAATTAATAACTTTTTTGTTAGCCAAGAAGTTGAACTGTAGTAACACTGGCAAAACATAATAAGATTTATCCTCATGTTTTGCTCTTCTTTGGCCATGACCCTGCAAGTGCTAGCAGTCACAGAATCACATCAGCATTTCTACTCACCATCCTTCCTGTGCCTGTGCTAATAAAGGCTAAAAAAGGGCCATAGTATTCTATATGCATTTTCTGATATTTTTGATTGAAATATTTTACGTTCCACTTCTTGCTTTTCTAGCCGAAAGCAACTTGAAACACTTTCAAAGTGCAGAACAATCTGAGTATGTGTTCAATAGAAGTTTAAATGCTATTATTTTTGTTATAAATGCTGACATCTCAGTCAATGGCTATGAATTTGGACGTGTCATGTCGGAAAAAGCTCAAAGCCAAATACTTTTTGCTTGCAATTATGTACTTTACTCAAGTATTATTCTGTCTAAAAACTTCACCGTAACAGTAAAACTACTCATCTCATTGGAATCCTGTCAGACACTCATTTTACTACTGGCAAGACTTTTTCCACACAATTCTTACCAAGGTTTTACTCCATTCCTCAGCTCATCTGGAAGGTTTTTTTTCCCGCTCATCTCTAGTTTTCTCTTGGAGTTACAGGACTGCTACACTTCATGACAGTGAACTGGTGTGTCTTGCATGCACAGCTCTGCCTCTGAACACAGCCTCCTCCCTCGCAGGATTACACCCTCTTCTCACAGGATGCCCAGCAGAGCGTTCACAGCAAATCACCCAACGTGCTCTGGGGACATCCATAGGCAGCACTTCTAGGTTAGTCCTCTACTTGTGGGATAGAGAGCTGGGCTATGAACAGAAGCTGCAGTAGAAACACCTATCTATCCCTACAAAGCTTTCCTCATGCATCTCAGCTGTTCCTGTGCTCCATTCCAGTTGCTCAGCCAGGGAACACCAGGGAAGACAGTACTGCAACACATCTTCAGTGAAACATGGCATTTCTATACCCAGTTCCTGTAAGTAACACTCTTCAGCTATCAGTTATCACCCCAAGATAAAAAAAAAGCAGAGACACCAAACAGGAACCACTACAATTCTTTTTTTGTAAAGATCATCACATGAAGCAGGAGTAGAAATAGGTTGTTTTTCAAACAAATTCAAAATGTTGACCATCTCTGTCATCACAGAGGCCCCATGATATGTAACTAAGTCATTTTTGTTCTGCCTACTGATGTAAACATTAGTGACTATCACATCCAAAGTGAGTTACCAGAGACCATTAATCACATGGTACCCCCCAGAAACACTTGAGACTAATGCAAATCCTTCTGAGAACACTGCAACTTTAACTGCTGCCACCGGTAGACTGCCTTTTGAACACTGATTAATCTGTCACAGACAAAGCATTCATTTTAGAGAACTGATAACATTTGTTAAAAAGAGAGAATTGGAACAAGAAAAGAAAGAAAAAGAACTTAGCTCCAGTTATTTCCAAACTGAGGAGGAAAAAATTTAGGTCTCAATGCCTTGAACCTCTTCTAAATAGCATTTGGAAGGGCAGATGATTTCTTTTCTTAATTTTAAACACATTAAAAAAAGTGATAGCACTGACCATTCAGAATGACCAGGAAGATCATCTTTGTACTATTATGTTAGAAAGTGTAGTTAAAGGTGGGCTTTTACATTTGTTGGTCAGAGTTTTTCTTCGCTTATTTAAACTCAAAGACATGTTATGCACAAGCACATGAAATAGAGAATAGATTGGTTTTTTTAAAAAAAACCTTTAAATTGCAATACAATCTGGAGTGCATTTCAAGCTCTTTTCTACATTTTTCTATTCTTAATATGTACATAAGCATAATTTCTTGTTGTACTGTTTCACCAATAGGTGGTGTCACTATTTTCAACAACTTCCAAGGAGAACAAGGTCAAAAGTGCCCAGGGATGGGAAGTCAATATACACACATGTATACCATGTTCTGGTATTCTTATCACAGCATGGTTAGACAACTGGGGACCAACAAATGACTCAGACAAAGCAAACAGGGATCTCAATGATATCATAAGGGAGACAAAATTTAAATTTCTATTTTGAATAACAATTTTTTTATTATTTCATTTCCTCATATATCCACATATCTTGACTTTGACAAAAAATGAACAGCAAAGGTATAAGACCATGATGGAAACAGCTGGCTTTATATTTCCAGCACAGAAAAATTATTCCTGGAAGTGTGCCTGGAGCCTGATCACAGCTCTCTCCATGAGACATGGATAAGGACCCAATAAGTCACTCAACTGCAGTTTCATACTCAATTCAATTCCCGTTTGTACACTAGGGATTCAAGTCCAACCTGCAGCCCGGTGATGGCACATCACAGGGTCCCCAGCAGTCAAATGTGGATGATAGCATGGCACTGCCTTTGGCCGCACTTGGGAAAAGAGGAGTGAGGGAGAAGACGGCCACATGATTATTGTGAGAGATTCACATATGGTGACAGCACAAGAAGTATTCACTGCCATCACTGAGGTACTCTTGATCTGGACTTCTCAGACATTGATGACACCTGCGGCTGGAGCGGCAAGTGCAGCTCTGGGAGCTTTGCCCTGCTGCTCCACCCGCTCTGCCTCGGTGCCCAAAGCAGGAAGCAGTGCGTGCCCAGCTGCACTAAAACCTCCAAGCAGCCAATCCAGATGCACCAGGTGGACCTCTCCTCCACCAGTTCTACACCAGTGGCTTGCTTTGAGCTCACCACTTCAGAAGGGCTAGAGCTGGGGCAGGGGAAGCCCAGCTGGTCACTCTGCTCCCAATCCCATGCAATTCACATAGAAGCATGGCTGCTTTTCAGTCACTGAGGGCAGTTTCTTCAAAGCCTGCCCCAGCTCATCGACCTGAGGTGCTATTCCTGAGCCCTCAGCCACAGACATTCTCCCTAGCTAGCACAGACTGGTGCTGCTAGCTTGGGCAAAGAGTTCTGCTTCACTCAAATTCCAGTGTCTCATCTGAAGACACAGGGTATGGACAAACCTATTACTCTCCTTGAGAAGTTCAAGCATTAACACTGGGACATATTACAGCAATTCTCTGAAAACTCTCAGATTCCTGCAAGAGATGGTCTTTCATTTGCTCTATATACTCAATATAGTGTCTCAATAATTCAGACACTGCTTTAAATGTCTAAATATTTTCAGTAGAAAAAATTTTAGAAATTTCATTTCAGAAAATATTTTCAGTAGAAAGTGAAACACTGTGCACCCCAATCTTGAAATTCTTGCACTTTTATTGATGTTACAACTTCGATATCTTTGCTGCAGGTTTGTTCTTTTCTTTCTTTTTCCCTAATTTTTAAAATGCTTTTCACAAGTAAATTTGAACCCTAACTTCAGTAGGAAGAGAAACAGATTCCATTAATTAAAAAAACTCCTATCCCATATTATGAACAATATCATTGTACAAAATCCTCAGCAAATATATATTTACAGTCTGCAGACCATTATCCACCCCTGTTTCCCTTTAGAGAACCGCACTGTGCACAGTCTGCATGTTTTGGGTCTTCTTAAGCCTGAATGTTTCCATGCTAGCACTGGGTAGAGTTCTTTCAAAAGGCCTGCAAGTTCTACCTCTAATGGACAGAAGTATTAATTCTTAACAATCAAGTGACTGAACAGATCTTAAGGAGACACAAGACTTGCCACAAACTAACACTCTAAGCACTCCATGCCATGTAACAACTGACAGATACTGTGTCATAAAGCAACCCATTTTTCATGAATTATTCTCAAGGCATCAGCTAGCAATGGCTTTCTCACACTTCAAATGATAAAAAAGCTTTTTTACATTAAATCAAAACCTCATTCTATCTATTTCTATTAGCTTGTGTGGAATGGTCAGTATCTCCATCCCATGCTCCTAATACTGTAGAAAACACACAAATAGTTTTAAAATTCCTGTATTAAACAAGATCCTCAAGGTGCTGCAAACATCAGACCCACCTTAGAGATCACATTAAAATATAAGTGCAGAGAGATGACAGGGCTAGCTCATGGTCACATAAATCAACTGCAGAGCTGGGCAGATTGCCCAAGTCCCCCAATTAAATCACACTACATGGAGAACAAGCCAACTGGAGCCCAAGTATGAAATATAATCAATATCCAAGAATGCAGTCTTGAGGATTTTCCCTGTACACACTGAAACACAGTCTAGCCTCAACACGAGTTGGTGCTTAAGAACTTTTCCCTGCAACAAAACTGCAGCCAGCTCCAGGCTGGACAGGTTTAGTAGATTCAGAGCTGACAGGTGCAATCAACAGATTTACCAGCTCCCTCCTGAGCAAATGTCTAGGCTGGAAAAGTACCTAAAGAATAACCCCTTTGGGTTAGTGGCAAAGTGTGAAGAAATGAGGCAGAAGAATTTGATTTCCCCTCCTGCTTACACCACTGGGAGTCAGGAGTACCTCAGATGAAATCAGCGGAGCTTTGCCACTGAAAGGCTGGCTGGATATTTCCATATCTGAAATAAAGATGTGCAATGTTTTCCATAATGTAAGAGTTTTCATTCTAAAATGACTCAGATGAAAACAATGACCTCACTGGCTGGCTGGATTTAACACAATGACACACTGGTCCAGTCTCAAAACTATTTCCTCCCTCTCCCAGTCTCTGTTCATACCACCACATCCCCTTGAGAGTAGTAGAAGGAGGAAAGGAGAAAAAAAAAAAAAAATCAGACACCTCACTCAAATATTTTACCCCTTTCCTTTAATTTTGCCAGTCATACTTGAAGACACATGGGAGCCTCGAGTAAGAAATCTATCCACTGTCTAGCTTCCTAGTTAGGAAGATTGTTGATATTTTTAATGTAGCAACTGGATATAAATGTAGGGAGGGACAACAGGAGCAGTACTTTGAGTAAAAAGAAAATTGCCAACACCAGCACAAAGGCATGTATTCAGCACTCCTAGTAAAGCCCAAGCTGTTTTGAGATCCAGGTTATCAGGCAAGAAGCTTTTCATTAAAGAAGCTGCTGGTTATGACAGATAAAGCAGGAAAATGCAAACTAAAGTACAGAAGACGAAGAAAAATATAATGTCAACTCAAAAAAGACAAATTGCTTGCTTTAAGTTATTTCATGATCAGGAATTAGCAATACAAAGCTACAAAACAAAATCTTCAAGGGGAAGAAAAAACCCACCAAAACTAACTTCACAAACACAACCAAGGTTTAGAAAGGACTAGTTAGAGCTATAAAACCATAAGAGGACAGTGAAAGGATCTTCTAGATCCTTTTATTTTCCTGTCAGGAACTCTTTTTCCATAATGGAGGAACAGAGCAAGTTAACAACCTATTTTTATTCTATTTCTTAAAGTACTTAGAGAAATTAATATTTGGTAGATACAATCACTGGCTGAATGTGTCCCACAGGATGCTAAAATAAGCTCTGTTTTGTGTTAACTAAAGATATATTCTACATATGCAGTCCTGCTTAAAGAGAAAATTACTTTATCTCATTATTTAAATAGTGTACAACAGTAGCAATTAAACAAGGAGCCTGCCCATGCTACCCTCCATTATTACTCTGATAGCAGAGAATTAAGAAAATTAATCAGATAGTGCTTTAATTTGATTTTATGGTTCACTAGCAGTGTAAACTGTGATTCAGTTCCATGCAGCCTGCAATTTTTTTTCATTATTCATTACACTAAGTTAAAAAAAAAAAAAAAGTAAATTTATTTTTCTTCATAGCCATTTGGTGAAAACTGTTGGTTAAAAGTTACTAGTAAAATCATGCTCCGTGTAAATGGGTAAGTGGATTCCTGAAATTTTATTAGAAAGCACAGATATCATCAACCAAAGGATCTTCTCCTCATAGTGGATGAAACACATCCATAAATTTTTACCTAAATAGCACCAAGTACTAATTTTTTCACATAAAAAAAAAAATACCCTTCTATATTAGCATGAGCTTCTCCAGCACAAATTAAAACCATGAACAACTTAGAAAAAAACCCGCTAACACTGTTTATGTCATCCAAGATTTATTTTTACTCACCTTACTCAGGCTTGGTTGAATTATATGATAGTTTGAGTTTCTTGAGATATGTCCAATTACACAGTTGTGCAACAGAATATAATCTTATTTTATACTCCAATTTAAGATGAATTTCCCCTGAAAAGTGTGGCAGAGCAGGCCGATGGGCAGTTACGACTGCTGGGCAGTGACCTGCCACGATTCTGTAACTTCACTGAGCCAAGGTAAAACACGTAGGGAAGTGATGCCAGTATGAAAGCAAAGCCACACCTATACACACTTTTTAAAGAAACTTTGTATTTTTGCTCTCCTTTGCCCTCAAATCACACCAACAAAAGCATGAAATCTGAAAGAGTAATTTTGACAGACTCGACAATGTAACAGTTTGTCTTGTTCACTGCTTCATGCACTTCAGGATAAACAACTGCTCTGCATATAAGAAATTTATACTTTATATTCTACTTTTGAAGTTACATTCAGCATGTAACCACTCTAGTTTGGTGTCTTGATAAGTTTCTGTAAAGGTTTTAAAAGCAACAAATCTTGTAGAGTAGCTGCCCTTATTTAATAACTGTGCCTTTATCCTGAAAGCCGCAGGGGAAAAAAAAAATTGATTTTACAGAACCCACCCTTGAATTTCAAACTCAAGGGGAGTAATTAACTTTGGAAGAAGCTGTTCCTTGACAGCAAAGATACAGGATATTTAGACAACTTGCTAAGTTATACCTACAAAAAGATTCAGATTCCCTGGCTTTGTGTGTTAAAAATTTCCAATTCTGCTACTACAGCAGCACTGGCTTTCTCACATAAAATACATTTGTTTCAAGATATTCCCTCTTCCTCGTTATCAGCATTCGTAAGTAAAACGATGCTCTACCAGGAGCAGAAAGATCACCTCTACCATGGCATCATGGTATGAATTTGGGTTTATGCTCTAACTTCAGAAAACACAAGAAATACAACCACCCTCAGTGGAGTGTTTTGAAAGTAAGCTTTTAAACAAACAAATATTTAAATGGAAAACAGCATTTTTGTATTAGTATAAAATAACACCTGCCCCATCTCACATGATTGTTTTACTAACTTAAAAAAAATAATCTTTGAAATCTGCATTTATTCCTTTACTATTTGTTTTGCCACTGTGTGTATCTTCATGCTAAGCTTTTTGTGCTTTTATAGACCATCTTAAGAGAGTGCATTAAAAAAACCCAACATTAAGAACATCATTAAATATTTCAGGTAAGTATAATCAGGTACCCATCCACATGCCTGAGCCATCTGAACAATTCTAGGTCCTGAGTGAAGCTGCTGACTGAAACTCAAGTTCTACAGCACATATAAAGATCTGAAATGGCCTGTGGCAACAGTTCCATCAGTATTAGTTCCAATTAGATTCAGCATTTTGTCCCCAAATCTGGCAAATAAGTTGATGTCAGCAAGACTGCTGCTGCTCTCCAGAGTCCTGATGTAGCAATTTAAATGGGGCAGGCTGACACCTGCTTTTGCAGGCAGCTTGTCGGAGAGTACTGCAACTCCATGTGTGGTTTGCCGCCGGCAGTGAATTGCAGCATTGAAGCCCACAAATGGAAAACACTCTTGTTGATGTTCTGTTTTCAACTGACTTATTTCCTAATATGATTTGAGATTGCATTTACCAGGATAACACTTTTCCTAGTGTCTTACATCCTGTAGATTCCTTATAGGTCAAGAATTTCAGAAAATGGCTAATAATCATACAGCAAGAATTACATCTTCTAACTGCAAGGCTCAGAGAAGTAGATCTTTTCCAAGTTTCTAAAATTTGGGCATAGGTTTATAAATTGATGAGCATGTTGAATTCTTACCAAAGTCAACAGCAGCTGAAAGTACACCACTTCCATAGAGGGAGTTCTGCATTCTGGAAAACTGTGTCCTTTAAACTCAGCTTTAGAGATCTAAATCTGTTACAGCAATGGTTGACTTGTATCAGATAACAGCCACTACTTCCCCCCTTTATTCCCCACTTTCCCATTTTATTTCTCCAGGAAGAGTAATTTACTAGCTCAGTCACTACATATTCACATGGGATTTTATCTTCATTCAATGGTTGCATTCTTAAAGCATATTCTGAATGCAGTTAAAGTTTTCTTTACTGTCACACTGCCTGTCCCGGAGGCCCTAAAAGGCTTTGGGTTATTTTAGCATGACTGCAATTCAACTCAGATCAACGGAGCCTTACACAAATATATAGTTTTTCCTGTAAAACCTTGCTCTTCTCCTTTGTTTTCATTCCCAGAGTAATTTATGTCATTGCTTGAGCACATACAACTTCTTCACAGAGCCACCGAGACTCTGTGCCTTGTACCATCACGTATGAAGTCCATCTGCAGTGACTCCCACCGCACTCTCTTGCCAAAGCCTGGAGATGGACCCTGTGTCTCTCTTTATTTTTCTCCCTTCCTTTCCCCCTTTTACCGAAATCTTCACAACACCATCACAATATAGTAACAATTTACATAATTTGTTTTTTCCATATCACAAATCACAGCTACAGGTGCCTGCTCTGATTCCATAACTTAATGAATTGCTGCCAAAAATCAGCTTCCAGCCCAGCGAGATGCCTGACAAGCCTCCCACTAATGTGGTGCAGTATTTGACGTCTGTAGGGGACACCACTCAGTCTTGGCCACCTTGTGCCACCCCTGTGTTTCCACAGATGGTTGATTTCTGAGCACAGAACGTTCCAAACACAAGGGCCAGCTATAAACCCAACAGCTGAAGACAGGCAGCCCCACAGGAAACATTCCCTTAATCACAAGACACTGACAAAATGACAAATTGACCATGAGCGCCAGTCCAAGGTGCAGAGGCTCTGCTGGCTGCCTGGCCACAGGTCAGTCACAGCCACCTCCTGCCTCACAGCCCTTCCCAGCAGGACAGACTGGGCAACCTTTCCACCCACAGCATGCAAGGCAGCGCGACTTTCAGAGCCCCACATCGCCGGCTTCATTGCTGGGAAGAACACTGCAGAAATAAAACACCACTTGGCACACTAACTTTATTTTATTGTATTGATTTATGCTTTCCCTTTAATTAAAAGGTACCAGGAAAACATTTGGTTCTCATTCAGATACACAACACCACCGAGGCCCATTTTGGGCGACTCCTCAGCAGAGGCTCAGCAGCCCCGTCCGCGGCTCCACAATGAATGACTTCCGCCACAGTGCAGCCCCGAAGCCTCCCCAGATCCTTCTCCCCTAATCCCCGACATCTGTTCTGCATCCCGGCCGGGCAGCGGGACCCGCCAGGGCCTGCTGTCAGCGTGGCCACAGATGAGTAAACACACCAGCGCCCGTGTCAGGCTGCGTGTGATTTCAGCTGAGAGCGCCGGACGTGCGGCACGGCTCTCATTTAAAGCCTTCGGAGCGTTGAGGAAACACCTGTTAAGAAACTATCCAAAATAAATTTACCGTGAGCCTTTTAAGAAAGGGAAAACCCGTGATCGACAGCAGCAACACAAGATCCGACAGCAGTGGAATTCAAAGCCCCACTGCAAACCCTGACCAATTAAATACATAAACAGCACCATTTTTCACTTCAGGGTAACAGTTACTATATCATTTCTCATCTTCCACTTAAAATAGAAGCTTTTCTCACTGAAGACTGAAGTTTGACCTATGCTGACCTAGTCTGTTTTCTTCTCCGTGCAAAAATCCTACAATGCCATGTTGTGTGTAGTTTTAAAAGAAACACTCCCATACGGCTGCTTTTTAAAATCGTGTCAGCCACATATAATCAGGAACAGTTTTGAAACAGTTTCTACCTCTCTACTAAGAAAGGTGGATTTATATTTTACTTAAAGCCTGCAAGGTACAGTAGATAAAGATCAGTAATTTTAGAATTTATGTTAAAATAGGAGAAGCATTGAGATTTTCCAAAGCTGTGACACTGGAAACAAATCCCAAAGTCTTGAAGCCTTGGAGTAACAGACAACTAGCATTTTTAAAAAGCTTACCAGAAATCTTTTAATTTAAGCCATTGTTCCCTCTCATTTAGGGACTCTGGAGGTTTACCTTGGCCCACAGTGGGTACCTCCCCCTCCTCCCTGTGTACACATCTGACCAGCAATCACACTGCAAGCTGCTTACTAATGATTATGGTATTTTTCAAGAACACTTAAGTGACTTTGGAGCATGGGTCACACTAATGCTCAAGTAGAGTCAGATCAAATATTTAAAATACTTTGCATTTCCCTCTTTCTTTCTATTCAGGGCTCTCTAGCAAGAACTATGCTGCTTACTAATTTGAGCTCTACACCATACCTGTGCGGTAGAAAACTTTATTTCTCAGACTGTAGTGTGCTGGCATTCGCTCGGGCAGAGTTAATTTTATTCACAGTGGCTGGAATAAGGCTGTGTTTTGGATTTGTGCTGAATGCGGGGTTGATAATACAGAGATGTTTCTGCTGTTGCTGAGCAGGGCCTGGGGATGCATGGGAGGCTGGGAGGATGCACAGCCAGATGACCCCAACCGACCAAAGGGATATTCCAGACCACATGACATCATGCTCAATATATAAAATGGGGGGAAGAAGGAGGAAGAGGGGGACCTTTGAAGCGATGGCGTTTGTCTTCCTCAGTAACCAATACACCTGAGAGGGCTCTGCTCTCCTGGAGATGGCTGAACACCTGCCTGCCCATGGGAAGCAGTCAATTAATTCCTGGGTTTGCTTCTTGTGCGTGCAGCTTTTGCCTTCCCTATTAACTTGTCTTTATCTCAACCCATGAGTTTTCCATCTTTTACCCTTCTAATTCTCTCCCTTATACAGCTGGTAAGAAACGGAACAAGTGGTTCTGTGAAGCTTGCAATTTTTTTGCAATAAAATAAAATACAATGTGTTTCAGTAAAAAGCAATAGACATGGGGGAAAATTTTATTAGTAACAATCAGCTGAAGGCCTAAGAATGCAATCCTGTTGTCCAGGAGTAGAGAAAAGCAAATTCAGTGCTAGGACTTACTAGAAATGAGATTGAAGAAACATAAATATTTTGCTGCTATAAAAAAATCCCAACAAACCAACTGTGCTGTCAGTGCTGTCAACATCTACGTGCTGTCTTCATTCCAAAAAGGACACCAGAGAATTAGAAAACGTTGAGAGGAAAGGCAACAGAAATAATCCCAGTATGGCATGGCTTCACTCTGAGTAATGACTAGTGCAATGACTTTCACTGAAGGAGAGAGAGAAAGACTACATAAAGGCCTGTAAAGGCAAGAATGGCAGAAAGCAGGTAGAAAGAGTAATTGTTCCTTTCTTCTTACAGTACAAGAGCTTGGAACCCCAGAGCAAAGAGCCAGTGGTAGGTTCAAAACCATATGGAGGTAATATGCTTTCACGTATATAGCATACGATTCAGGGAGATTGCTGTGGACCAGAGAGTGATCACACTATATAAAACCAAAGGTATTATTCCTGGATGTTGAAATTCCTGACCTGTCCTTAGAGGTAGGAGACTACACCACAGAAGCACCATTACGTGCCTTCCTATTCTTATACTCCTCCTAATCATCTGCCACTGGGCATTGTCATAGCCAAGACAGTAAGAAACCTGTACTGGCACCAAATATGCCATTATTTAGACTGCATCAGCTGGAGGGTGCAGAGAAAGGGGACACTGAGAGCTCCAGAAACTAAGGATCTGTGCACACAGGAGCTGGAATTTGACTAATTCCTCTCATAGCAAGGCAAAGCAGCCACCTGGCTCAGTGATGCTTAAATTCATTGCAGAAGCACCTCAGAGCTTTCAGTTTAGCTTAACAGACAAGTAAACTAAACTGTTAATAAAGCCATGAGTATTTCAATCAAAAAGGGAAAGGAAGAAAGATAACTCAATGAAGATGTGGTATGCAGAGCTCCTTAAAGAATATTTTTAACAGAGGAAAAACAATACCACAGTGCCAGGCTCTAGGGTTCAGCTCCTTCAAAAGTGCCAAGCTTTCAGCTCAAAACCCCACATGTTGTGGTCAGCTTGTGTCTTCCTATTAAACTTCACTGCAAAGCGGGGCTTTGCAATACTTTCCAGGAAACTTTTCTTTCTGAGGCACAGACAGGGAACACAGCTGCACATACACAGTCTCAGGTATATACTCCAAGGAGTATCACTCTATCTCCTTCTCCATACAAATACTTTCCAGCATGTCTGCGGGTGAACAAAAGGGTGAGAAAAAAGGGTGACATGGAGAACATTCTAAGACCCCAAATCATAACCTTAAGTTCCTTCTTCTCCTCTTCAGAGACTGACACACGTGCACAGTTGGAAGAGAAGGATGCTGAGAATTTGCACTGTGCAGGAAAATGCTTACAAAACAAATCCCACAACCATACATAATTGAGTAAACCAGACTTTGGCTTAGTCACGTTTATGAGAAACAAACCAGCATTTTAAATTCTTATTTTTGCTTTCCTTTAAGTTTAATTAAACTTGCCTTAGGCTCACAACCTATTGAATTTGAGATATTTTTTAAAGTAACTGACCTGCAGAGTTTTCCTTTGTGCTCTTCCCTTAAAGTACGGCCCAAGTTCATTCACTCTTTTATCACAAGCCTGACAGCAACATCAAAATCATATCAGAGGAAAAGAGTTGTTTGTTTTTTTATTTTTAATATTAGTTGATAAACATTAGCCACACTGAGGAGTTTCAACCTCAAGTGCTGGTAGCCTCAAGTGGTTCTCCTGCAAGATTCAAGATTAGATGAGAAGATGAGAGAGGAGATTTA
>WAAG01024165.1:13781-27590 GCA_013390105.1 Tichodroma muraria
CGGCTCCTGGAGGCGCACGGCGGGCTGTGCTCCCGCTCCCCGGCGCCGGGACCTGTTGCACGGCGGCCGTGCGAGGAGCCCGCCCTTGTCCGGTGGAGTAGCTCCGACCCCCGGGCACCGCCGCCCTCGCTGCCCCTCCGCAGCTCGCCACCCCCGAGCGTCCCAGGAGCGCTGCCAGAGCCGCGGTGCAGGGGGGCGGCGAGGGGCCAGAGGTGGGACCCTTTCTCAACTCCGGTTTCACCGAGAGGCTGCCGAGCTCTCCCACTTCTTCACTCCAGTTGGGGACTGAGAGGTGAGAGCTGCTAGAACAGGCGAAGGACGGTGAGAGGTGCGCATCTGGGCAGGAAGAAAAGATTATCTCTCCTGCCGATACAAGCCGGGGCGGGCAACGACACCAGAGGGCAGGGGCAGCAGGTGCTGTCCCTCGGTCTCTTCTTTCTCGTCCCTGTCACTGTGTGAAGCGTTGATGCACTGCAACTGACTTTCCCCTTGTCGGTTGTGATCCTGGGGGAATGTAATGTTCAGCCCAGTCCCAAACACACTGTCCCCATCCCCCTGCGCTTCATATTTCGTCCTTGCATCTTTCCATCTCAGGTTATGGGTGATTCCTCTTGAGCTGATACCATAACTGTGTTGCAGGGTTGCATGACTCTGGGCAGCGATGCAATCCCAGTGACTTTCTGCTCTTTGCTCCCCACGAGACTAGTGCATCCACGACACTTCCTTCACAGGAAGGAAGCCTTGAACCAGGACAAGCCTGGTCCTGCCTAACACTGAGGGACACTGTCCAGAGGACTGGGAAGTTGCTCAGGGAGATCTCAGAAAGCAAAAAAACTGGTGGATCAGGGTATGCAGACAAATTCACTCCAAATCTGCTTCCAGGGAGGCAGGAAAAAGTTCACCTCCTTGAGCAATGTGAAAAGCAACAGGGAAGGAGATGCTACATTAGCAAGGTCTGAAGGCCAAAAGAAAGAGGATTAAATGGCAGCAGGGCCCAAATCTGGCCCCAGGCATCCCCTGCTCTAGAGAGGCAGATCTTTGGCCTTATAGCAGCCACAGTTGTTTGTGTTGTAAACTCAAAGCCGCCTCCAAAACATTGTGAAGGCTGATCAGACTGTGCCCACAGGTTTCAGATGCACCTGAGAGAGGTTGCTCTGAGTGCAGACAGGACTTTCCCTCTCATGTATATCATCAGGCTCTGCCAAGAGAAAAAAAAGAAGAGCTCAAACATCCCACCTTTCCCCCAAAACTCGACTTACATAACCCAAACACCCAGAGCTAGCTCTGCATGTGGGCTGGGGCTGCAGTTGCTGTGGAGAGAGCAAACCATCAGCCCTTCCCTGGTCCCTGGGCTGCACCTGGCTTTGTAAACCTTTACTGGCTGAGGTTTGTCCTTTGTCTCTTCAGAGCCTTTCCTGTGGTTTCTGCGATTGACATAGAGATATCAGCCCTGAAAGTGAAGACAGGATGCATCTTCCAAGAGTACAGGGAAGAGCTCTCTCCCTCCTCCAGCTTTTCACTGCAGGTTCTATCAAAGCTGTTTTCAGAGCCATTTGGACAAAAAGTATTTCAGCTTCCAAAAGATGAGAAATTATAGTTAGCATTTAGTATTTGTAATGATTACCATTATCACCATTTAACATTTATCATTATTATCCTGGGTTTTGACGGAGTAGTAGTTAATTTTCTTCATAGTTGCTGGCATAGTGCTGTGTTTGGGATTTAGGGTGAGAATAATGTTGATAACACACTGATGTTTTAGTTGCTGCTGGGCAGTGCATATACTAAGTCAAGGATTTTTCAACTTCTCATACTGCCCTGCCAGAGAGTAGGCCGGGGGTGTGCAAGAAGATGGGAGGGGATGCTGCTGGGACAACTGACCCAAACTGGCCATAGGTATATCCCATATCATACAGCACCATGATGAACAAAAAATCTGTGGGGGGATGGCAAGAGGACTGGCTGGGCAGCAGTCGGTGGTGAGCAGCTATCCATCACTTTCACTGTATATCCTTTCATCATTACATTATTTTCCCTTCCTTTTCTGTTTCTTCAAGCTGTCTTTATCTCAGTCCACAAGTTTTACCTTTTATTTTGATTCTCTCCCTCACCCCACTGTGCTGGCAGTGAATGAATGGCTGTATGGTGTTCAGCTGTCTATTGGGTTAAACAGATTTTGTTTCTTAAGCAGGCCTATATATACAGAAGATACTAATACAGCAATGAAATTTACTGTCTCCTTCTACTGCCTTGGAAGTACAAATAGATGTCAATCCTGTGACAGGAAATGGCATGTGTTCACTTTCAAGTGTATCTCCTTCAGGACTGGACTCTGATTACTGTTCCGTGGTGACATTTCTCAGCATTGTGCCATGGTCTCTTACCAGGTATCTTTTCTTTTCTTGGAGTATTAGCAGCAATAAAAATCCAATGTGTGACCCATCTTCAAGTACAGCATTCCTGCCTTTGTCTTGCTTTTCTCCTCTTGTCTTTGTATGGGGAGCCAAAAGGTCTTCAGTGAACAAAAAGAAAAGAAGGAAGAAGTGAAGAAGGTCAGGTGAAGAAGAAATTTAAGATGCCAGGGGTGTGTGGATATAGCATCAAAATATATGAAGGTGCAGTTTTCATCTGTTTCTCTCCACAGGAAGCAGGTGGCTAAGATCAGGCAAATCTATCATACCTGTTTTCTTGGAAAGGTGATAAGGAGTGAAAGGATAGAGTATTTTCTCCTGGGAGGAGGAGCTGCTCTTGCTTTGGGTTACTTGAGAAGCTATGTCCACTCCCCTCCTTTGGTGCATGTGCTAGGTGATATCCAGAGATGTCCCTTGGTGCCCTAGGCAGCCCTATGCAGGGAGATGAGTACAGCAGCACCCTTGCAGCATAAATGCCTTCAGGGTTTAGTTTTTTCAATTCACCCCAGAAATCTAAGGTGCCTTCCTTTCTTTGTAGGTCACAGTCTGTGTTTTGTGACTACCACAAATCCCTTTTCTGTATCCCCCAGCAGGCAGATGGATGGGCAGCATCACTGGGAAAGCTGCTGAAGGGACCATACTGCTCCTTAGCTGTCCCAGTGCACTCCTGTGACATGGTCTGTGACATGGCTATGCATGGTGCCTAGCTTGGGCTGCTCCCTGTGTGGAAATGCACTTAACAAGCTCTTCTGTGGTATTGAGTTTTCCTTGCAAAGCCCCTGCCCCGTGAATGCGTTCCTGGGAGGGCCCTGCACTGTACAACCAGCAGTAGTGGCATTGGCCTTCCTCTTGTCCTTCCTGGGCCGTCTCACTGTGCTGGTTTTGGCCAAGGTAGGTAATTTGCTTCACGGGAGCTGGCACAGACCTGTGTTTTGGATTTGTGCTGGAAACAGTGTTGATAACACTGGGATGTTTTCATTACTGCTGAGCAGCGTTTACGCAAAGTCAAGGTCTTTTGAGCCTCTCATCCCATCCCACCAGAGAGGGGGTGGGGGTGTGTGAGGAGCTGGGAAGGGGACACAACTGGGACGGCTGACCCCGATAGACTAAAGGGATATTCCAGACCACATGGCATCATATAAGACTGGGGAGGTAGGAAAAAGGGCAGGATGTTTGGAGTGATGGCATTTACCTTCCCAAGTCCTGGGGACGGCTGAACGCCTGCCTGCCCATGGTAAGCAGTGAATGAATCCCTTGTTTTGTTTTGCTCATGTGTATGGCTTTTGTTTCATCTATGAAACTGTCTTTATCTCAACCCATGAATTTTCTCAATTTTACTCTTCCCATTCTCTCCCATGTTCCACTGTGTGGGAGTGGGCAAGTAGCTGCGTGGGGCTGAGATCCTGGCTGGGGCTAAGCCTCACCACACATCCAACATAGTAGTTGATCCTGGTGGCTGAGGATGTTATGTGGCAGCTGCCCTGGCAGCCACCATGAATGCCCCAGAGCCAGGTGCCTTCCAGGGCTGCAGGATCATGCTGAGAGCTCCAGCTAACTAAGAAAATCCACAACAAAACAAAAATACACCACAGTTCGGTGCTGTGAATTTTCTCCAGGTGAATCAAGAAAAGGCTTTTTTCCCAAAGTGTGAAAATCCAAGACACAGAAAGATGAAGTGAAGTCATCCCTCAGATGGTGAAGTCTGTCCTGTGAGCACTCCCTCTCTCCTGGTGCAAGAGGGATTTCCTTGTGCTCATGTACCCTCTGTAAAGCAAAACTACCATCTGGCTGCAGCTGGGGATGACTTCCCCTGAGCTGGTGGAATCGTATGTTCCATCTCTGCACACTGAGTCCCACAGTGAATGTACCAGTTACCTCTGGTGGGTTTGGGCTTGAACAGATCCCAGCCCATCCTCCGTGTGGGGTAATTTATCCAGCAAAGCCCTGGGGAAGATCCATGCTCCCTGCAGATGCCAGTGAAAAAGTGGCGAGTTTCTCCCTTGTCTGTGTGCATGCTTGCCTACGTAAGAGAATGGCTGCAAGCAACAGTGACCATACAGCTTAATTTCCACGTGTGCATCTGCTAAGTGCACACCAGCACTGTGCAGAATAGTGGGGAAAATTATACCTAAGAAAGATAACTGGGGAAAGAGTATCGCTGTACGTCATGGCACTTCTCCTCAATGCTTGTATTCAGGGGTGGAACGAGCCTGAGTTCACTTGCAGCAATGAAATGCCCCATTAATCACGTATGCCTTTGAAAGGGATATGTCAGGCTTGGCTTATACGCCTACATTGGTACCTGATCCCATCTAGACAATGCCAGACAAGCGCTTAACAAAGCAGCTCTAGTTAGTAACTTGACTTATTTGTTAGTTTGCTAGTTAGATATAAATCAAAATGTCGTAATAAGCCAATGATGTAGCAACAGCTGCAATCTAATTTAGAGAGAAACAGCCTCATTTTAGTGTTCCTGACATGAACACAAAAGACAGTATCAATACTGAAGCTGGCAGAGACACAGCTGTATAAAACAAGAGAAAGGTCCAAATAAGAGGGCAAATAAATATATTAAAAACCAAATAAAAGAAAACTTAAAATAAGATTGGTCTATACTTTAACAGTTATAATTTGTCAGCAAAAGAATTATGACTACAAGGAATAAACACATCTTGGATCTATGCTGTAACTTTTAAAAATCATTTTATCAGTAACAAATACTGAGTACTTGTGTGTGCTTGGGAAAGAGTTGCCTCAGCTATGACCCTGATTGATTGTCCTTTGAATGTAATAATTTCTGTGGTAGACTGGCTTCCCAAATTTTGCCATAGAAGCCTATTGACAAGCTGACCTCTGAGGCAATTGCAAAAATTGCTGCTAGTGGCAGCAAAGAATGCTCTTAGGAAGGGCTGTATTTCTGGCTTGCAATGTAATGGCTCAGCTCCATTGATTTCAATTTATCTATATCTCTTGATTTTGGCTGGAGACCAGATCTGTGGTATCTATTTTGGGAAATGAATTTAAAAACAACAAAAAGAACTACTTCCAGATGCAGCATTGAATCAGCATATCATATTCAGTGCTGCTTGAAACTATTGAGTCAGTTGATGCAGAGAGATTTTTAAGAAGATATGTACAGTTTAATGACTGAATAAGAAATTTATGGACAGGCTTGCTTTATCTCTTGCTTCATAAAATATAGGTCGCAGAAGTATCCTTGCAGGTAGAGCAATTAGTGGCAAGTCCAAGCAGAGAAGAGCATAATATGCATCACTCTGCAATAAGCTAAATGTATTATGAGGTTGATTGGGGTTTTCGGCCTTTTGAAATTTCAGACATTGATGAGAGCAAGATGGTGAGCTTGCAAAACCAGTGGCCTGAGCCTGTGTAACAGCATCTAGCACTCTTACCTCTAAGAAAAGTGGAAAGCAGAGGTCTGCCATGTTCCTCTGCAAAATGAATTTATCCTGCAGCTATTTACGGTTGTCCTGCCTGAACAGAAAATGTAGTCCAGTGAAAACATACCACTGAGGCAGATTCTGATCCCTCAGTCTTCCCTTGGAAATATGAAATAAGTAGTATTTTAACCAACCTCGGCAGGATTGCCAGGGTGCACGAGAGCTGAAAATGTGACGTGAGCAGTCAAAGTTTTAGGCAGCCTATCTGACTGGAAGAGTTCTGTCATCCTCAACTAGGACTCCACCATTAAATATTAAATAATATTTCAATGCATATCCTTGAATTTGCAATGCATTTTGGTGGTTTTCAAACTCTGTTGCACAGAATGCTTTCTGCATGTGGGGCACTCAGATGCTACCAGCCCAGGGATTCTGAGCTCTAAGGGCTCCTAAAAGAAACTTCAGATATTTTTACTCATGCCCTCATATGATTTTACGACTTACAGTTCTGTTGCAATTGTCACAAAAACATTTTATCACCATAAATATCAGAGAATTACAGGTGCATGTATATAGGAGATGATATCTCTCTGGTGAGGTGTGATCCTCTGTCTTTATGTCCCTCTTTTGCATGAAGCATGGCTCTTGTAAAGAAATATAAATCAGGGGGATGTGTTATAAGAATCCCAGGACAAGGTTTTACCTTGTGACTTTGTTCATACTGCAATACAGAGCACAAAGTATTGAAGCACTGAATCAAAAACTCTGAGGATTGGCACGGATGCCAATCCACCATGGACTTTTTGTGGATTAATAACAACTAGTAATGCTTACCTTGACTGCTTTTCATAATTACTCTGTTCTGGGACAGTGCTGAAACTGGTAAGCAAAGCTGTGTGGCAGATCACTTAGCAAAATCAGTAGAAATCCAGTGTACTGGATTATTGCTCAACAATGGTTTTATTCCAACTACAAGTGCAGAGATTATACTCCATAGTAAATCATGATGTTTAGGAAACCCCAAGAGTGATTCAAATACTGTAATTTGGCTGCAAATACACATGAGAAGTTGTTACAAACCTACTGTGTGGTTGATCAGCCAGTTTTATACTATCAGGAGCATTTATTTGATCCTTATTTAAATTTTCTATATATTGCCATTGCAGTCAGTGTTGGCTGATGTTGCTCCAATCCAGACAGCCCTTTTGCTGGCATGAGGTAGCTGTGATTCTGACAGACAAACAGAGGAAGAACCTGACAGACAAACAGAGGAAGTGTGATCTTCTGTTCTTTTTACTATACACATGGTAAGCACACTGTAGATGGTAGAATATTTTCTGTCATATCCAGTAGCCTTTCTTTTCTTTTAGTGAAAATCACAAGCAAAATTACTACTAAAGGAAGAAGAGTTTTGGTCTTGGAAATCCCATCAATTTGATTGATAACCAGGACCAATCATGCTAAGGGAATCAAGGGTGGGACAGCTAAGCTTCCTCAGGAGTATCATCGTCCCTGGTGTTGGTGTTCCTCCCATGCCAGGAAAGAGCAAATGGCAGTTTACATGTGCATTTCTACGACAGTTGAAGGAGTGAGGCCTCCACTGGAGACATGCCATATGCAGAAGGCTGTGTTTGCACGTCTTTGCCATTGGACTGCTGGACTTTCAGCTCATCTCAGTGCGTTGTGCCATTGCAAGGTGTGTCCACCCTTACTCACCTGTCCTTATGGTCTCTTAAAATTCCTCTGCAAATGAGGAAAGTCTTAGGTCCTACATCTGCCTTCTGGGACTGAGGACGCTGCTGCTCTGCAGCTCTGTCCCCTGTGGTGAAAACCTAGAATGAGTGACACCCACAGGTGTGGATGGATCTTGAAGTGTGGAGCCCAATGTTTCAGTTTTAACTCAGGCTTTGAACTCAGTTTCAGTTTTAGCTCAAAGCGTTCTATTTCTCTTGGAAACCAAATCACTTGGAACAGACCTAACCTAATAGTGAACAAACCCTGCTTCAGGCTGATTTATAATTAGGTTGCAGTCACTTGCACCCTTTTCCCTTTCCAAGAGCAGGTGTAAGCAGGCTTAGGGGAACTTGGAGGGTAAAAAACAGGCTGGTGACATTTTTGATGTCAGTTTAAACTTGGTCTTCATATCTCTGTCTTTCAGGAAATGCCTTGGGAAGGCCATCAAATAAACAACAGTGGGCTGGGCTATACTCAAACAATGAGGTTCTTTGAGCAACATGCATAAACCCCATTTTAGATGCAGCGAGACAAAATAGTCTGACAGAAGTGCTGGACTGCCTGTCACCCAGCAATGGAATTTCCAGAGTTTGTTTCAAAGTTTTAGGGCTATGTAGCTGCCTTGCATCCATTTCTCATGCCCTCCTTTTGGTCAGATAGTTGCAGCAGATCTACATGAGCGAACTGGGTTTCTTCAGCTTAGTTTGGGTGGTCAAACTGCCTGAGTGGCAGCAGATAAGCACTAAGACTGCAGCAGAACTGCTTGTTCTCCCATGAATTTGGCTCCTTTGCCATGCAAAGGCCTCTGGAGCAGGGCAGGCTATACTTGCTATGTAGGTGATGATGGTTTCTCGTATGTAAAAGGCAATTCATGTCAGGCTGAACAACCTTTCCCAACCCTTCCTAGGGAAAAACAGGGCTCTAGATTTCAGCACCATGGTGCTCACAGTAATGTGCTAGCTCCTCACCTCCCCACTGGCCCAGCAGGTGTAACAGAAGGTGGAGTCACAGGTGAGAGTAGGCATATTTTCCCATTTTTTCCAAAATTTATGCTATTAAGAGAGATTAGTCTGACAGGCTTGGGAACTTCCAATTGCTGCTCTCCAGTGTGAGAGCAAGGCTGGAAGAGGCTGTCTCTATGCCATCCAGTCTATCCACTGGATGTGGATCTATTGGAATCCAAGCTGTGGAGAGAGTTTCCTGCACATTTTCCTGTTCTGGTTTTGGAGTAAGGGAGGAAGTTTGTGAGGAAGAGCAGCTTCCGTGTGTGAACCAGGGATATTGGGCAGTGCTATGCTCTGAGGGTGGGCACGAGAGCAGTGCCTGTGAATAGCTGCAGTCTGCAACAGAGCAGGTTTGACTCTCTGTCTATGCAAACAGACCTAGAAGTACAAAGGGTGTACCCCTAAGGAGCACAGCATCATCAGTGTGGGAAACACACGTGTTTGTTTCCCCTTTCCCTGCCTGGAGTATGAGCCCCACCGCACCGTGCTCAGGAAAAGGTACACAAGCCTGTTCACAAAAAAATTCTTGAATTGGCTTAAATGCCGTTTTTGGTGGCAAGACCATAGAGAACGAGGCCTGCTTCTCTCAGGGTTGAGCTGTTGTTGGAGTATTTGAGGCTGAGAAACCCTGGCCAGCCTAGCACATTGCTGTGTAGCAGGCATGACAATGCCATGTAAAAGAAGTTCCCTGAAAAGCTTTCAGAAGTCAGAGCTGCTATACAACAGCCTGGGAGCTTGTTAGCTCCCTTGCTACATCTGCCTTGAGATGAACAAGAGCCCCCATCAATGCCATTTCGCCCTTCTGTACCTCAGGCCTGGCACCCACCCCACCTGCTCAGGACGGGCTTCCAGACAGACAGACAGACAGACAGATGGACAAGGATGCACTTGCTCTTCCCCCCACACTTCTTTTTCTCCCCTTTTTCCTCCATGGCTTTTTGCTTTTAAAGGTTGCTGCTGACAAATCTATCTATTTGGGGCAAATTGTCAGTGAGAAACTTCCGCTCGAACTCTTTGGGACAAAACTGCCTCTTTGAAAGGGTAAATCCCGTTGCATGAAGGTCTGAACAATGGCCAAATGTGTTGCTGCTACTGCTGCCGCTGCTGCTGAGGCCGGGGCTGTGACAAAGAGCGGATTAATTGGTGCCGCGGCTGACTGGTTCGAGATGGCTCCACTCAGCCCGCGCTGCGGGGAGCCCCATTGACTGGGCCCCGAGTCCCACTTTTCACAAACTCCAAACAAAAGTCAATTTCTTTTTTATAAGGCGAGGGAAGAAAAAAAAAAATCAGTTCATGTTTGAGCTCGGGAAGTTGACTTGTTGGATTATAGGGCGTCATGCTCTCTCTGTCTGTCTCTCCCATGCTTTAAAGTTGCTTCTCCCACTAAGAGAAGAGCGAAGAGGGGAAAATGGAAGTAAAAGTGAGCCATTCTCATTGGTGTGAGCATGAGAGTGGGCTCTGGGAATAGAAAAGCTACCAAGGACCCTGAACTATGCAACTGTGCTGGGAACCAAGCAGGAGCCCTTCTTTGGTGGGGTTAAACTTCTTCAGCCATCTGATGCTGTTCTGAAAAGTGTCTGCAGGACATTCAGTCCTGAGGTAGATAGTCCTGTCAGGGAATGAAACTGAGTCAGCATGGTCAAAGTCAGCATATTCATGACTGACAAAGTCTCCCACCTTCTTCCTAACGGGAAGGTTTTCTCATGCGGGAGTGAACAACACGAATAGATGTCTTGTGTCCTTCTTGAATAACCTTTGACTTCCTCTGACTCTAAGCAGGTCAAACAAGGAAATGTAGAATGAGGTTCCCAGGAGGTGTATCCCAAGCACTCAGAAAAACTACAATATATATAGGGCAATCAGAAAGAGAGAGAGGAAAAAAAGAAAGAAAACTAGGGGATTACTCTTGCACATACAGATGTTAATAGCCATTATCAGGTTGGCACAGTTTCTGCAGCTGAGGTTATACTGGAGCATTTTGGGAAGTTAATCCCTGTAATTGCTTTGATAATCTTGTGGTATTTAAGGTATCACTTAGTCAATATTTAGTTTTTCTTTTAGAAAATAGTGATCCCCAATAAAAGAGAGGCTATTATCAGATGTAACTGCTGACCCTCTCCTCCTGGAGGTGGTATAGTATCAGATCTCCAAGTTACCTGTGATTCATTTGCATATAGTCTATCTTTGTAGGGGGATATTTCACACCGGATTCTATTTTTCCCTTTTCTGCAGAGTGGATCCTTTGATCTAACTCTCACTAATTGTTTTGACAGAGGGGAGGGAGTAGGGCATCCAACAGTTAAAGTTAATTCCCTTGATTTTTTAAACACTGTTTTCTGCAACTTATTCTTACTTTAATGGAAAACACAGTGTGATTCATCATCCGTGGCTTTGCTGCAGACTGTAAGGAGGAAAACAGTTTGAAGTTAGAGTAGAAGAGTACAAGAGTGCACCAATTTTATCTGAAGTCAATGATAATTCTTGTGTGTTCTATCTCTGTGCACTTGCTTATGGACTTCTGATATTTTAAGGCCCACATAAAATGATTACAGGTTATATTCCATTTATGTTTTAAGTAGAGCTACTTCGTAAAAATGGGTACAGCAAGAGCCAAACAGTAGGAACAACTGTTCACATTATCCATGTAGCTCTGCAAGTATAGCTTAACTTGAAAAGAGCCTCTACTTCACTATAGAGTGGAGGATTTAACACCACACCACACACACCCCTCCCCCGAACCTTTGACTGTGACCTTCGCTACTACGCCACTGCATTTGCTTTTACCCTATAGATGTTCTTTGACTTTTGGCTAACCTGACACTGGAAAGACTCCACTATCTACCCAGGCTGATCCTCTTTTTATCTGTTTTATATATCTGTATATAGTTCTGAATTTATCTGTCTCTGATTTTATCAGAGAACGGAGAGAGACGCGAATCAATAGATCCGTAGAAAGGTGACATGAGTAGTTTCATTTAGTCTCCTTTTTCTTCCTCCTTACAAAAATCCATCAAGGAAACTCCAAAGATACGAAAGTGAAATTTCTTTTATTATACATTAAGTCTGGCATTGAGGTCTAAAAGAAGCAAAGAGATCCTGTGCTGGAGTTTTCCCTGCTGTTCGGTATGCCCTTAAATTTTCATGGTTTCCTAAGAGGAGCTTCATTAGTGTGCAGAAGACAATACAAAGAATTATTCTTTTCATTGTGCCCCTATTCTGGCTGTCAACTACCAAGCTCTAAAAGGAAAGGACGCAGTTTTCAGCACAGAAGCTGAGTTGTAGGGAACTCCAAGGGAAAGAAAGGTATGATACGTCAAAGGTGTTGGAAAAATCAAAGGGAAAGGGACTGGAGAAGAGGTGGCTAGAATTGACTAGAAGGACATCATTAGTGATTTTAGAGAGAGCAATTCCTGCAGCGTGAAGTGGCTGGAAACCAGACTGCTGAGTGTCAGAGAGGTGAGTTCAAGAGAATGGGAGTAAACTGGTCATTTGAAAGGATAAGAGGTAAGGAGATGAGAAAGGCATAATGGTATGTAGAGGAGGGTTGTTTTTGCGAAGACTTCAGAGGCTTTTTTGAAAACAGACGAAGAGGGTGATCCATAGAAAGAGTCTGCTGGTGAGTCTGGAGAAAGAAAGTGCTAATGAAAGAATGAGTAGCAATGGGGGAGGCTGAAGGGACCCTAGCAGGGAGCGGGTGAAGAAAGGATTTTTTTCCAAGCATAAGTGCAAAGATGCAGAGGATGAACACAAGGGTCTAGAGAAATTCACCAGATCACATGCCTGGATGAAATAAAGCAGGATAGAGGCTGGAAGAGTTAACAGTTAGTGCATGGGAAAGGGCAACAATGGAAGCTAAGAGAAGAGCTGGGGCTATCTATCACCAGGAGTGACAAAAAGGAGGGAAAAAAATGACAATCAGAGTAGCCAAAAGGTAGCTGGAGAATGCACAAGGTGTAAAAGGCAGAAACAGCTATGCAGTGAGGTCAGTGACTCTCTGTTGAACTGGCAGCTGAAACTGGAGTTCTAAATATAGGACTTAAGCTGCAAAAATCACCAATAGAAACCAAATCAGTGACAATGAGGATGAAAAGGAATGGTTACCAGGAACACACTGTAAGGCAGCAGGTAAGAGAACAGGAGAAAGGGACTGGCCCCACAGCTGGCAGACATAGTGGAGGTCACAGTGAGGCAAGGAGAACTGGGGACACAGCAGTGCTGTTACGTACAAGGGATTTTAACATATTAATCTAGTTTGAAATGTGGCCATAAAGGCTTCCAAAGCCCACAGTCCTCATCCGGTTGGTGTAGTTGGGAAGTACAAAGGACGGTCTTAAAAAGAAACAACAGCAGATAGGGAAGAATCTATGGATTCGCTTTTTTATTTTTCCTCCATATAAAACCCTTGGAACCCTCAGAACTTGTCAGGTATTTGGATTTGCATCTTGGACAGATGCTGAGCCTGACATTTTTGCTTCATGTCTAGAGTCTAGTGTTCAGCAATGGGCTCTTGAAGTAGGACTGAACAAAGCGCTTTCCTTTGACTCCACATTTTTTCTTCAGTGCCCAAGATCAATATACAGGTGCCTATATCAACCAGGAGACACTTTAAAAACCTTCTTCTGGGGATAAAGTCTTTACTTTTCCTGCATGTCTACTACTGGACAATGCTGAGCGACTCAGTCACCCTTCCTGCGTCTCAGACTGTAAGTCTAATGCATCTCATGCACAAAGTTCTGACACTGTACAGGAGTCTGTGGAGAAATAAAAAGCAGAGTTGTGCTTTTTTCTGTCTTTAGAGCTGTATAGGTGGTTCTTGGCTTCTAAGAGAAGCAGACCTATTGTATTGAAACTTTACAAGGGTGATCTGTGCATGAACACTAGGTTTGCTAGCATCAGTTGGGCAACAAGGTAGAGTTGATTTTTCATACCTTTTTCAAGCCTTCTGCCTCTCAGAGCCCAGGCTGCTTCTGCCAGAGCACCAAGCAGGGAAAGAAACACTATATTTTTTCTGTAAATGAAACGTATTTGGCATGAAATGCTGCCAAGAGGCAGCAAATGTGCAGCCTTGCTGTGCTTTGTATAAGGTCATGTTTGAGAGTTGAGCTCACTCTAAAGTTGCGAAGGACAAGGACTGACATCTCTGTTTCTATTGAGTCCATGGGCTTATCACCCACAGAAAAGTTCAGAGGATGGAGAAAGCCCACATGGGCCTCCTGGGCTGGGAATCAGCTGGGAATCCAGCTCATCATACCCCTCAGGGCT
>WAAG01024179.1:0-17769 GCA_013390105.1 Tichodroma muraria
ATGGAGTTACCATAGTCTGAAGCTACAATTTTCAGAGGATGGCACTTTACCTGTCAGCAATGTCACCAAAAATCACTGCTCCAATCAAGACTCCAAGCATGAACGTAGGCTGGATTAATTTTGCAAGCCATTCTCGGTCACAGACCAGATCCCACTGCGTAACAACAGTGCTCTTCCACTTTGTATCATCATAGAGAAATCCATCAGAACAAGGAAATACAGACTTGTTGCCTTTGTATTCATATGCCAGATCCAAACTGACTTCTCGTTTGGACCTGCTGCATCGATCAAGTTCCCAAATTTCTCCATTTTCCAGCTGGACCACAATATAATTTTCTGTTGATGTCCATAGTGACCAGATGTCCTCTATGCTTGATGCAGAGGAGTTGCGGAAAAGAACACTAGTCACATTTCCAGGGAACCCACATAAAAAGTTAGGAGTAACAGCCATGAACACAGATGATAAGTAATGGATACCACATGACATAGCTTGAAAGACAGATGCAAAGTAAACACATGCTTGAAATCTGTAAAGGGAAAGAAAACATTTTACTGAGGAAAAGCCCTTTATACATGAAAAAAAAATATTCAGCATAATTATTTGGGTAGATCAGTAAATGGAGATATCATTAACGTGTCTAGTGTTTTGTTGTATGGCGCTGCTTCAATGTTAGCTAAGCTCTGCAGGAGACCAAAGATGAGAAAAGATCCACAGTAATCTATTGTTAAGGAATGAGTGCTGCTCTTAGTTATGTGTTTAGTCACACAGAGAAGACCATTTAAAATGAAACAATTCTGATCTTAAATACTTAGTTTTAAGCAACCTTCCACCCTCCAATTCTGTGTAGCCCCTTAAAATAAGGCCTTAGATTACTTGAATGGTTAGAAAAAACAAAATGTTGCAACCTCAGGTTCTTAGGGATAGAGATATGTGCATCAAATAAAACAAACCAAACACATTACGCCCCTCATTCCATCTAATTGTATCTCTATAGCTGTATTCCATCTATTTTCCATCCCTCTTTATTACAGCCAAAAGACAAAGAGAGAATACATGTAGACACACGTAGAAGATAGAATCTGAACAATGTGAAATGTTTTGTACCAAAACAGAGCTCTGAACTGGGTTGGGTTTTGGCTTCAATAGGGTATGCAATTATCCATTAAAGATTGTATCATAAAGCAAACCTAGTAAACGAAAGTTTTATGCATAGCCTGAATTTTGGCATTTTAACAGCTTTTAAAACTTGTTTGAGATGCAAGCAAATCTTAGTATAAAAATTGCACATATATTCAGAATTTCAAAAGACTTGCAATGAACTCTAGTGTCACTGTATGCAAATTCTGGACAGTTTCTGATAATTTAAGCATAAGGAGTCATTTTCTCAATTAAATGCTTAAATTATGCATATAATTAGTACAACATCTGTTCAGAAAAAACAAAATAGCTTTTGTTCTCCTCCCTTTTTTATTTCCTGAAGGCCAGTCAATTGCAATAATTTGAAGAAGTATTCAATGAGCTTCTATACAAACATTCTTACTGCAGGATGCAGCAGGCCTTGGCAGTGTGAAAAAAAAGCAGATTTTTTTTTCATAAAATCAGAGGCTATCTCTGCTGAAGTTATAGGAAATAATGTCTAAAACAAATTAGCTTGAAATGTCTTTTGGGAAAAGTCAGAGCAATTCCATTCCCTGTAACAAATGCAGCCTCTAGATACTTCTCTCCAAAATGTATCTAATCTAGCCTTCAATTCCTGTAATACAGATCTCAACAGCACATAGCATAGGACTTTTAAATCTATCATCAAAATTTCTAAATAATTTTGAAACTATCTATAAGCAAAGCAGAATTTACTGGCTTTACAATTACAATTTAAACAATTACATTGTCTTAATACCCAATTAACCTTTCCAATAAAACAGTTCTCTTGTAAAACACACCTCCATTCACCATCCTCATTCTCCTCCTTTTATCTTGATTCTTATTTCTTTCCTTGGTAAATGTAAACCCAGTGGCCTATCCTGTCCTTCCAATGGCATTTGACATTGCTGTTGTTCTGCTGCAGTGCTTTTTATTCCCCTTTCTCTTGACTAACAGCTCTATTGACTTTTCTGCAGCAGTCTGAGGAGTGAGTTGAATTGCTAAACCCACCATGGCAGCTCAAAAGCTGGTTCCACTTCCCTCTGGAGGATATTTCAAGGCGATCCTCACACAGGTGCTGTGCTGCTCTTTCCCGAACAAAACCGAAAGAAATGGTGAAGAGAAACTGAACATAACCACAGCAACCCTTTAAGTCTATCAATTCTCTCTCAAGAGAACAACTTCTTGGGGATTAAGTAGCTAGCCATAGATCAAAGCAAGACTGAAACAGCTCTGAAAGGCATTTGGGCTATCTTGGACCATAAAAAAGCAAAGGTTATTTTGAAATGTAACCCTTGGGACCCTATTGATACAGACAGATATGGTCAACGGTGTTTTTTAGTTCCTCTTCTCTGGTTTCATTTTAAACTGTTCCCATCAAAAGACACAAACTTGTTTTAAAAATAGCAGAGCACAACCAGATTCAACAACCTGGGCTACTGTAGCAGTATGCAGAACGCTGGAAAGGGATAATCGTAAATTAAACCCCTAGAAGCTGTCACTTACATCTACTAGCTGGTAAAAAGTGGCATACTTGGAACCAGGATCCCCAGTATTTGCAATATCTGTCATTATGCATTAGAAAATTGCAGTGTCAAATAATCCATGTGGTATTTCTGAGAGAGAGGGAGAATGAAATAATTTCAAACTCCTATACACACTTGAGTTTCCTAAACAGTTCTTGCAGTACAAGAAATATCAGCATCATAATTTATTTTCATCTCAGTAAGAGTGAGTAAGAAAAATATATTTATGCCTTTTTTTGTTGGAGAGGCTTAAGGGAGATAGGAATTTTTAAGGAGAGAGTCTGAGAAGATGGCATGAAACAATGCGCTACACAAATTTTTACAAATTCAAAGCCCAACAGTATCACCAGGGCTATGAGCAGGTCTAGTTAATCTCTGCTCTCACTACTCGCTTGAGAGTTTTATCTCATCTCTTCCTGAACATTTCTTGTGATCATGCTTCAGTGACCATTTTGACAGACTGCTCCACTCTCAAATCTTTCTGTTGGAAAGTTTCTCATTAAATCTCATCTGTATGTCCCCTTTTCAAATACAAGACTATTACTAGCTTATAAAACACCCTGCTGCAACCTTGAATAAATCTTCCTTTTCTTTTCTCACTTCATTGTGCAGAATTCTCAGTTCTCCTCCAGTTACTGCCTGCAACCACACAAACTACAGTCTGTTACTCCTTCCTTTTCTTTATGTCCCTTCTTTCTTTCCACCCATGTAAAAAGCAATAAAGGATTCATTTTAAAGGAATACCTGTTATACAACATTTCACCCATCTTTCAAGGGTTTAACTTACTATTAGATATAGCTTATTCTTGTAAAAACATCCTTCCATTTTCAATGTTATGAAAATCTTTATACAGTTTCAACAGAGAAATCCGCTCTGTAGCACCATTATTTTTCTTACCTAATTTGCAGCACCAATGCTAAGCAAACACAAGAAGTCAGACAGGATACCGGATATACATTAACAGACATAATTTATGCTGAATATGACTTCATTTAAGAATGGGAAAATGGGTTTTTACAGAAAAATGACCGTGTTGTTCAGAATTTTGCAGGAGGGATTGCACTGCAATTTTTAACCTCTACCTGCTCAATAAAAGAGCCAAGGAGCAGACAGGGGGAATGGGAACAGTGGGGAATAAGGTCTGATGCGAAGTTAGAAAAGCTTTTGGAAGCACCAGGGTCTGAAGGCATGCTGAACTACACTAACGACTGCTTCCCTGCCTGCAAAAACTATTTACTGCTCTCTCCAGTAAAATTCCACACTGGCCTGACTAAGCCTCTCTCTGTATATACTCTGTATGTGCATTTTTTTGTACATACAAAACATACAAAAACTCTCCCGAAAGCCCTGTTTTGCTGTGAAGGCAAAATCCACTGCTGACTACAGCAGTGTTTTAACAGCATTCCCACTGATCCTAGATTGAAAAGCCCAACCTTACGAGCTTCTGGCAATCTCCCCTGAGTAGGAAGAGCTTTCCTTCGAGAAAGACGGGTGGTGTAAGTGTCAGGAAGTTCTTTAACCTGTATAGTTACCAAAGAGGAATGAATCGGACCATTAGGGACAACACAGGGAAAGAGTGAAAAGTGTATAGGGAGGTCGATATGTAGGGAGGTAGGAAGATAAGTATGTAGGGATGGGAGGAGATGGGAGAATCCTACAGGCTCATGGAATTTTGCTTTCCAGAACAGCTGGAGATGGAAAAGGGACAAAGACACAGGTCCAGCCTCAGGGCAGACAGAGGGTTGCTGGAACAGAGACTGGGGTGGCAGAGAGTGCTGAGCGAGGAGGAGCATGGAGCTGCTGCCTCCTCTGTTGCCCCTGGGATGCCTCCCATTGAACCCCTGGGTACATGAGTTGTACCTCAGGCCCCGTGCTGTGGCCATGTGGATGCCCTGCCCCAGTCTCAGAGCCCTGGGCCAGGTCCTTGGCCCGTGGCCGTGCGGTGGCCGAGCAGCCTCTGGCCTTTGCCGGAGCCTGGAGCAGCCCCCCGGACGCTCTGCTGGGCCAGGAGGTCACAGCACAACATATACAGGTCATCCACTTCACTGACCCTGAGGCACAGGGTAAAGTCTAGGCTGTCCTTGCTCCCTACTGTCAATTATTAACTTTTTTCCCAAATTCTTAATTTAAGAACATCAAACCGATAAGAAAGTCCTTTTTCACTGAGCTTAAATCTCTTTGTTGCAGAAAAATATGTACTATAATCCCTTTATTAACCACACCAAACTCAGTTTAAAAAGCTAAATTTCCCTGAATAAAGAAATACTGTTGTTCATGCATCCAAATGGTAAGAAAATGTCATTGCAGGAGCAAAAATTATTATTGAAATTCACCAAAAGAAAGCAAATTCTGTGATTTGTTTTCCGGGACTGATGTCAAAAAGCCCAGGTTTTGGCAATAGGATTTTAGACATCAGTCATCTTCACATACACACAACAGGTTATATAACATATATTGCTGCAAACAGTCATTTTCAATAACCTATTTTACAGATATATTTTCCTTTTTAAAAACCCCACTTTTTGCCATTTTAAAAAAGGTTCTGTGAACATGATGACTGTCCTAAAAGGTATGATAATTTCTCTCAGTGTTTTTCCATCTCTTCAATGACTTGCCATGGGAGATAATTATTTGGCAAGCACATTTTGTCACTCTTGCCAGGAGTGTCAAATATAGAAGTCAAGAAGACTTTATAGGTTACTGCTGCAGTATAGAGATGCTTAATGAATGCCAGAAGTCAAATGAGCCTAAAATTGTCTTCACAAAAGCTTGAGCAAGACACAACATGAAAATGTTCCAGTCCCTTGTAAAATATTTGTGATATTTATCCATAGTAATTTTTTTTCAGCTTGCAGCTAATAGTAAAAAAATATGTTTGCATTTTCTATTTCCTCTGCACAAGTTTTAAGATCAGTAAGAAAAGCAACTGGTAATATCATGTCAGTACCTGAATATAAGAAATACTGTTCCACAAAGACAATGAACTAAAACTCAGACCACTGTTGCTCTGGCTGTAGTCTCATGACACAACATCTCTGTGGTACTTTCACTGCACGACGCTTTCTCCCTTCTCTTTTGCCACTGTTTATTCCCCCCTTGAGACACAGTGCACTCTAGCCTCAACTATGGTGGTATTTCTTTTGTGGACCATCTGTGAACTTTATCTGGCAAACTGATCTGACTTGAATAAAAAAGTCAAAATAGTTATTAAATTTAAAAAAAGAAACACAAACCCAACAAGCTAGACTAGTTGCTCAGTCTAATTTATATTTCATTCATGCAAATTATCCACACCAGTCTATTTGAAAAGTGGTGCATCTGGAATTCAAAAAATACTTTAAGTGCACATTGCCACATACGTGTTAGAGAATAAATCCCCAGCCACAGAGTATTTTTAGCATTGTCAGTTACTGCAGTGCATAGCAGAGACAAAACTTGTTGTTGGACACTAATTTTATGTTAAATAAAATACAATTCTGATTTCCTTGTCTGTCCATCAAAAAGAGAAGAGGGGAAAATACGAGATACTCATCAAAATCTAATATAAACATTTAAAATCATTTTGGTGTAGAATAGATTCACAAAACTGTTCTGTGGTTAGCAAAAGGTTTGTACTATTCCACAGGCTTTACAAGAACTATTTTTACTGCTTGTCTTCTCAACTACCTCATGTGTAAGTTGCTTAAGTCAGAAAACACAGTACATTTTTGTTGTGCAATGTACACTCAACAGGATGGATTCAGTGGAAAGAAATTTCCAGATATTTACTATTTCTGAAAGAATTTGTGTTCAGTAACCACTTAAACCTCTGTATTCCATCCTGTGTTGATTTGGTTTGTTTTGGGTTTTTCTTTCATGTGAGAAAAGCCATTCAGCATTCTTTCCACTTTAAACCAAAAAGCTGTGATGCACTTCCACATTTATCTTTTGAGAGGAAAGGAACTGAGTGTGACTCAAAAATATTTTTGCTTTGGTGCAGAGATACAGATTTGGAAGCAGCCTTAAATATACAACATGAGCAACCTTATTTGACTTATAGTGTCAAGAATAAACTTCCTTCCCTCCTAAAGGCAGTTTGAACTATGCTGAGAGTCTAAGCCCACATGGTTATTTCCAGAATTTGTTTTCAGAGGCAGAAGATGCTGTGTTGGATGTCCATTTAAAACCTACCAGCAATACAGATGCACAGAGGAATAAAGAAAATTGTGGAGATCAGGAAGACCCCAGGAATTAGATATTATCATCACTGATGACAATGTGTGCATCGATGTGCAGTCACCGAACATCAGACACCAAATCATTCTTACATTTAAAACTGATTCTCGGAAGAATTCACTTCTATCCTTTTAAACTTATGCATATTTGCCTTTGATTAAGACAAGTCCAGCATTTGCTCACCAGAGTCAAGAAGAAACATACATTGGCTGCTCACTACTCTGCATTTGGTATGACAGCTTAGATGAAGGAAGTCACATCAGCGTGAAAATAAAGAAACAGTGCTACAGAATTAAGGGCTGTACTTAAATATATATATATATATATATACATATAAACTTTCTTCATTTTTGACTATTTAAATCAGGCACGTAAGGTTCCTGTTATCACCTGTGAAAAAATAATAAATATTGCTGTGTTTCAACAGTTTAGTGGCACAGTTTTCACCTATGGACATGCAGCTGAAAGAGAGCTGCTGCTAAAGGTGCCCCAGTGTTTCTTGCTGCCCCTCTGCCCAGGGTGGCTGCCGCCAGGGGAGAGCCAGGCAGGAAGATGGTGTGATCATGGCTCAGCCCCTCCAGCCCAATGCCCAACCTTCTCATTCGAATGGCAGTGAAACTGGGAAAGACACAGAGGCTCTGGATTTGCACTCAAGCAACCAAAGTGCACATAAACATTCCACTCGACTTTCCTGGGAAAGCAACCTCTGGTTAAGGGGGAACACATCACTGGGAGCAACAGCAGCTCCAACACTGTCACTGGAGTCTGACACTGTCACTGTCACTGTCACTGACTCCAACACTGGAGTCAGTATTTTCTTATTCTAGTTAGCCACTTGCCCTTTCTGCTATACATGTGCTAAGGACATATAGCAGGTAATTTAATTAAGAAAGAGCATGACCATGCAGTTTTAAGCAATTTAGCTTTGTTTTGGAATTGTTTGGCCTAGTGTTACACACAGCAGAGTGGTTACACTTGAAGAGTAGTAACACTTCAGGCTCCATACTTGGAAGTTTCTATTCCAGGAATTGCATTTCTATAAACATCTACCATTTAGAAAATTAGCATGTACTCTGCATGATCTATTATTAGCATTACTTGTCACAGGGAAAACTTAATTCCAGTTTCTCTGGTAACACTGTTTTCTTTTGGCCAGCTTCGGATTTGTGGACAAATCCAAATTAGGTATTTTATTCCTTGCCACACTGTACTGTTTCCTTCAGCTCACGTAAGCACATCATTTCACATCATAATCTGCAAAGTGTCTAACAGAATCTAAGTGGGGTTTTTGAGATTCCATCTAACTACAGACATATATAGTTCTTTATGTATAAACAGTTTTATTTCATTCTTCTTTTCCCATTTAGGAAATCAGATGTTTTCTGCTGTTACATTGCTGACACTATGGATTAACTTTGTTCAAACTAGCTTATATTTATTTGACCTTTTTTTTTCTGTCTATAATCCTGAAATAAAACTAACTGGTTGTCATATTAATTACATTCTTACTCCTTTGTTATTCTATTTACATATTTCTTTTGCAAAACTTTGAATCTGTTGCAGCTGATGATACAAACAGATGAATTGAATACCTGCTTCAGAGTGGTGAAAACTGTCTGCTCTGAAGCAATGAGCAATTTATTTTTTAAAGATTAATTCACAAAGCAATTAAGCCTTACAGTTGTCATAGTTATATTATACCTTTTAAGAACTCTTTTTTTGTTGTTGTTTCCTACTTATAGTCACACCTAAGAAGATTTGGATACAGACAGCTCATTTTCAGTAAAATTCTACATAAATTCTCTTCACACCATGCCACATATTGTCAAGCATACTACCCAAGGTTTTATATTTCTATATTTAGAAATCTGAAAAATGATTGTAAAATTACTCATTCTTACAGGATTTTGACAGTTCTCATGGAAAAATGTAAAACAAATGAAAAGTCTGTGTAATTTATTTAAGAACACTGGACATCACTTTCCTAGGAAATGTTTGTAGCTGTTCCTGTACATATGAGTATCTTCTGAGTTTTTGGTTAGAAATAATAGGCAATATTAGCTTCATGGATCAAAGTATGTTTAAATCATTTCTGTAAATACTTGAGAGAAATGTCATGGAATTTTGGGTTGCTCCATTCTGTCAATCTTCCTTAATATAAGCAGTGATTTTATACATAGCATTACTTTTACAGCCTTGAATATGGTTAAGATAATTTAGTCTGTTTCTATGGGCTACATAAAGCAGTTTTAACTAGATAATGTGTCACTTTACTCTCCTTGGCTCCATTTGTAACTCTTACAATGTTCTTGGTTAATTCTGACATTCACCATAGTGACTCCTCATCAAAAGCAAAACAGAAAAGCTGAAGTAGATACCTTTGCTTTATTAGCTATCTTGAATATTTCATTAAAAAAAAACCCATTTAACAAGATGTTACATTAAGGTAATTAAGTGTCAGATAACTGTCTTCTAAAATTTGGGACAAAATCATGATGCAAGTCAAGGCATCACTTCAGAAAAGGCAACTCAGTGTCAGCCACAGATTCTTTTCTGCTGAAGATTGCCAGTTGCAATCCTACCTATTTCCTAATGGAAAATCATACCTAATTCCTATATGGAATCCTACATTTTCAATTCCATAGCTCTACAGCTTGAAGCAAGGAATTCAATTTAATGCAGAGTCTGGTACGATCAAAGTATTTTCTTCTGCTCAACATAGTTTAGCTTCTGGAATTGTTTAAGTGCACCCGTATTTAGTGGCTATGTTCCACATGAGAAACAAACCAGCCTCCACACCGACAGCTCTTCTCCCTCCCTGTGACAGAGTAGCTTGAATCTTTAACAAAGTCTTCTACAGGCTTTTTTAAAACCCAGTTTGGACACGGAAGAGGAGTAAAACGTATCTCCTTTCCTCCTCTCTCTTCTAGGAGTCAGAAGAGCTCTTGGGAGGGCTGAGGTTAGTAGCCCTGACAGCACATTTTCTCCAAGGCAAGGCAAGGCAAGTTATCTCTAAACCTGCAGAAAAGATGGCTACTGATAGCGAGAGGACTTTCAGCTCCTTTTGCAGATTTGTGGCTCATCTTCCCTCCAAACTGTTCCTCTTCACTGCGAATGCATAACCCATTCTTTATTTCCACAGTACTGTCAGGTTCTTTCCTTGAGTCTTTCCCTTATGGTATCTCATACAAGGGAATGATCTGGAATAATCCTACATTCTAACTGCACATTAATATTTAGAAGCATATAAAGGCCCCATTCTCCACAAAAATAAAGAAGCTAAATTCTGTTCAGGCATACTAGGATTCTTCTACATAAATCTACTTTTGTATTAACTGCCCCCTCTGTTCTCAGTGAGGCAGAACTGAGGTTAGTTACACTGATTTACAAAGGATGACAGTTCTTTGAGGAGCCTAAAATATAGGTGTAAATGAGATGAGGTTCCAGTTTCTCTGGACCTGGAACTAACATGAATTATCTCTCTCAGAAAGGTGGAGCTGTAGTGCCTTTATGGTATTCCCAGCTCTGCTGACATACACCAGTTCTAAAGACACAGGAAAAAAGACTAAACAACAATTTGTTTGTATACATAAATGTAAATTATTTAAGTGAAATGGGAAATCATCAGTGTAATTTCACCATGCTTACAGTTCACTTAGATGCGATGTAATGTATACAGTATGCAATCCACATACATCTATACTATTTCTCTAGATCCCCTTTCCACTTGGTGAGGAACCACAGACAAACCAGGATTTACCTTGTTCTAAACCACATAGTGAAAACAAGACAGATGGGTCATGCCCTTAACAGTCCCTTTCTCCCTCTGGACAAGGTGACTTAACAGATGTCTGAAGTTTACACTACAGGCCTGTAAAGATACTGAGATGAGCTCACTGCTGCTTTGATTTGGACAGCTGAGTCCCCACACAGCTAGAACAGACTTATACAGATGTATCAGGTAGGAACTTAGATGCTTCCATAGCTCTTTCACAACTTAGAGAGGAGAATGAAGTCACAATACAGCTGGAAAAGTTCAGGCCATCATGGATACAGCACATTTAAATGGCACTGAAGTCCATCCAAAGCGTGGTGCTGATTGCTCTTTATAGAGCAGCAAATCATTCCCAGTTCTTTGAAGCACCTTTTCAGCACTTCTTTTCTACTTCTTGCTGCCTTATTGGCCTTTTCCATCTATTCTTCAGGGCTTGTCCTGTATTCTTGCCTCAGCACCACTACTGCAGCTGCATTTCTGATGCAGCTACCTAATGGTAATGCCGCCAGGAAAGGCAATAATAGGAAGAGAAAACCTAGCTTCACCTCTTGAGGAAAATGTTTTCTTGAGGAACGGGTTGAGTATATGATCCAACGGATGGTGCTTCTAGATTCCTCAAATCATATTTTCCCCACATCTGATTGTCAAAGAACATCTGCTCTGCATGAGGTGAGCACTATATAGTTTGGCCACCAGTGTACCATATTAAGGCGTACATTAGCTCTCTAGGCAGTTTCAGTATTTTCTGAAGACAGCTATGATTTATCTCCAAGTTTATGGACAATTTGACAGATCAATCATCATTATTAGGACTTGTAAATCTCTGTCTTCTACAGTTTGTTGTCACACTTTTTCCAGTCTTGCATTTGTAATCAAAATATACCTACCTCAGCTAATATCTTCTCTGGCTTGCTATTTTTTCCATATTTCTGAAAAGTTGTGGATCTCATGTTCTTGTTCAGCTGCTATAGTTTTGTTCCTCAAGCTACCTTAAATAAAATGTCAGCAGTGTTGTGTCTTAGTACCATCCTTGTTGTGTATAGCAAAATGGTGGCACAGAAATTGTCACATGTTGGAATAGTTGATTTTTTCTTTCATATGTACATATATGCACACAAACCACAGGATGGGACCACAGTCACAGAATATGCTAAAGGCTCCTGGGGCCTTCAAAAAATTCCCTAAATTTAAAGGAGTTTTCTACTTGCATGATTTTACTTCCTGCAATAAATTGGTCAAACTTTCCATGTGTAAGGCCTTTAATAAAAATTTCCTTCCAACTTTGAGATATTTTAGTACTGCTGAAAATCATTACTATCATGAGAAAATTACTGACATAGCTTTTACGGGAATGGCACCCCTGTTCTGGGCATTGTATTACAGGGAACACACTGTCCAGTGCCTTACATGTTTCATTTTCATTCACACCATAATATTTCAGGATGAAACAGTTGATCATCAGCTCCTTGACATGTGTGATAAGTGCCTTATGCTGCCATAACTGTGTCTATGCTACAACTTGGTTTAGAAGCCACCCTGGAGGGTTGGCAACATTTCAGAGGTGAATCTCAGTCATCTGGTTTACAAATCATAATTGATTTTCATAACTGAGTTTCAGTGTTGCTCACACTGTAGGTTCTAGCCTTAGAGAAGTAATGGATAGTACAGGTGCAATTTCATCCTGCTTTTTATTTAGTCATCTTTCTATTATCGTAATCTACTTTTTAATCTACTTCTCTTATTATAATCTGCTTTTTCAAGCCAGAAACAGGCAGGCATCTCCAGGGTGAGGATGCCAGCATGTTCTGTGGCAGAACACTTTTGTCTATGCAGATCTTGCTTTAGTCTGCCCCCAGTATGACCTGGATCCCAGCAAATGCTGTTAGAACCTCTTGCAGAGCATGCTGCTGGTGCATTGCCACCATTATCCCGGGGCACTTGCCAGTATCCAGCTTTGGCCCTGAGTCTTGAGAATATTTCCACTTTTGCCTAGTCAGGCATAGATAATAAGGCCTTTGTTTAAGGTGCTAGAGTTGGCTCTCTGAAAACACATGGGCTGTCTCGGTTCTCCAAAGCTATTATGATGCCCTTCAACCACCAGGATTAAGTGCTATTTGCAAAATACACAAAAAAAAAAAAAAANAAAAAAAAGAATGATGCCAAGTTGCCAAGTCCCCCTGTTTCATCCTATGAACATCTGAAATGAGCACAGGCTGACTCAGATGTTATAATATAGCATAGTTGTAAGAACACTTACCAAACATTTCTGTCAAACACCATCCCTGACACTAGGAGCCAAAGGAGGACTCAGATTTGAGATTCTTCTGTCTGGCACATTCCAGTAAATACAAACAGCTGTCCACTGGTACATTTTGAAAACTGAATGACAGATATGTTGCAATAAGCTTTTCCACTGTATAAGGTAGTATATGAGGGTAAAAAGGATTTTTTTTAAAAAACAATCTCCAAACCACAGCTCTTTGTTTGTCTTCAGCTAACTATCCAAAGGTTAAACAGAAATTCACATTAAATTGTTTAAAAATATACATTTTGTGTAGAATGTACTAAATGCTAAATAATGTATTAGTATTTGAGAAAAATCTTGAAATGCTTCCATTTTTTAAATTAAAACTTGTCTGTTCAAATGCTGAATATGAATACAATGGCCTGCTTCTCCAAACTAACTTGAAAAAGGAAAACCAATTTCTTTCCATACCTAACAAGCACACTTTTCCACTTGAAAAATATATTTTTGTTGGGAAAGAACCTTTAAAGGTATCTGTAAAACACATGAGTTTGAAAAATCATTGCTTGAAAGTGTTCTTTTTTTCTTTTTGTGAAAAGAAGTGGTGAGCATGATCTTTGAGATACTTGTGACTCCTTGTTATTTGATACAAACCAAGAATTTTGGGAAGTAACATGTACACAGCACAATTTGCAGATATAATCTGATCACAAGGGCTGTGAAACAAGCAGCTGAGAGAGGATAAGGGCAACAGCATGGAGAGAGGAGCCTGGAAAAGTTCCAAGATGTGAAAGGAAGACAGACTGTTTGGTGTAGAGCTTTAGAAGTGAACCAAGAGCTCTGCAAAGTGGAAGAGAAAGAGTGTTAGCACTGGCCACTCAAATATTGCTACCATGGCACTGACCAGCAGTCAGTAGAATCCCACTGCAAAGAATTTCTACAAAAGTCAAGCAAGTTTTTGAGCTAAGCAGACTCTCTCATATATTTATAAACACTAGAAAAGTTCCAGGGTAATAAAGAGAAGATGTTGAAACTGTTGATAAGTGTATTTCTGTCTACTTAACCCCATGTTTGGCTGGAACAGGTGACTGTTCTGTCTGAACAGGCAGCTTGTCCTGCTTCCCTCCTCCTCACAATAACCATTGCTCATCTTTGGTTTGCTTGCTTCTAAAGTCCAAACTGGAGCAACTCCACTGACCTGGCAAAAAGTTCATGGAAGACAACAGTGCAAAGATGTCAAAACCTGAATAAATACATAAACATCTCAGTAAAGATAAATAGCAGTAATTTTTAGATTATTGGATAGTCTAGATGCTAGTAAAATGTATTATTTACAAAACCAACATTTGAAAATCTAGGTAACATATCAACTTTGTAAAAGGCATAATGTTTCAGAAGAAAAGGCAATATTTTAAAAGATTCAGGAAATACTTCATTACAAAATCTGAAAATAGTGTCAGTGACACCCAATCTTCCTCTCTCTCCCTGACGATTTTCACCACCTGCTTTTATCCAGAGTATAAGCCAAGATCTGAAAACTGTTAATCACAAGGAAAACGCTGCGTACCGTGTAAGCTGCATCTCAGAGCTACCAGACGTTCCAGCTGGGAAATCAAATCCTTACGCTCATCCACACTTACCATAAGGGGCACCTCCCCAGATCTCTCTCTAGACAGTTATTCCTCATTAGATCATGTCTCCACTCAGCACACTGCCATGGTGCAGATCACAGCGGCAGAATACACAGCCTGCTTCTCACCAGCAACCACATATGCACATTTTGTGTCCTGCTGGCAGATTAAAGTCACTGAAGTTATTAAAAGTCCTACAGTTTACCTGGGAATTAGATGTGCAGGTAGTGTGAGCCATCTCCTAAGGCTCACCTACCCACTATGCCCACACTTTGCTACCAACCTTACGCCCACTGGTCGTGTCTCCCCTTTCCCAGCACGGGGCCTGCCAGTGACAGCCAGTGTCTGACTGCACCTGACTTTACCTGATGGGCCCCTGAGAGGGATTTTGGAGTTGGAGTGGGTGGGCAGAGAGGGGCTGAGGCAGAGGGCTGAGAAGGAGAGCCCATAGGTGCAGTCTGGCAGGATCTGCTGCATGGGACAAGGGTACAGTTCACTGCAGGCACACTGGGAGTTTTAAGGCTTGGCAACCCTTTAGTGCTGAGGCCATCTGAGTCAGACAGCACTATTTGTCTGTCATCCAATCTCTGCAATAGTGACCAGCGATCTCATGCTTCACAGGCAGACTCAAGAACAATGTTTAAAACAACCTTCCTGAATTTATAGGCCACAAATGCTACCCATGCCCAAATTCAAACAGAGGCATAAAGTCTTCCTTTAATGGCATAGGCTACAGGAGCCATTATATTTTTATGGTTGTTCATGTATGTCTCAAGACCCTATTAAGAACAATGGCATCACTGAAACTTGTGAAAGAGAGCCCAAACAGAAAGCAAAATATTGTCAGCATCCATGTGAGTGTCAATTCTGTAAAATTCACAATCTTAATCAAAGTGAAAGGTTTATATATTATTTGTATATTAATAACTTACATATAATTTGTATATTAATAACTTTTATATAGCTATATATATATTACATATATATAAAATGCATACATACTATCTCTGTATTTATGCATGTATGAACAGCTGCTCATTCTCTACAGCATCTGTCAGATTTTAAGAAAATCAAAACAGTCTCAAAATACTAACAGTCATGCTTGGATTGCTCAGAATCTGACTGTGTCAAATCTATAGAATCTATATATAGTGCATAGGTTATATGGGTCTTATGGGAATTGCTCGAACTGAAGAAATGAACCACTGATTACCTCTCAGTGCCAGGATGAAACTGAACAGAACTAACGCGATGGTTACAGTTATGAACAACTTTTCATATTAAATAGGATCATTTATCTAGCACTATGAAGGGATCAAAAAGAGTTTTTACAGTATTTTTAAATAGCTCGAACCACCATAAGCTGCTATTATGCTTACTGTTATACTATACCACTAGTGTGGCCTTTGAAATCTCAAACAGCCGTAAATCTAACAGGACTATGCAAATTTTGGTAGCCTGCATCTCATCTCAAAGCTCCTAAACTTAAAGCAGCTCCTATCAAACTGCATCTCAAATAATCCAGTCCCTAGATGTCAGGTTATTGCTGTAGAATTGGTCTCCTTTTAATTGCAAGGAGTAGTTTGAAAACTTTATCTAAAGTATTGATAAATGTTCTCAAGTAGGAAAACTACTCCAGTAATTAAAAATAGCTACTTTTGTGTTATTTCAGCGTTCAGTGTCAAGTGCCTGCTTTCCACAGAAAGCACAAAAAGCAGCAAAAATCAACTGATTGCTAGGATTTCTGTCCTAGTTTGCACAGAACAAGGTATTTTTGTTGCTGACCTAGAATTGATAACAAATGAGATTTTGTTCAGATACACATGCCTGTAAGTCACAACTTAATCAAATATCTAATTTAAGCATAGGTGCCACTTAAGCAAGAAAATGTCTTTCCATCCTAACCATCTGAAGAGGCTATTGATACCCACCACTACTGCTTGCACATGATATTAAGAGCCTCTCCTGCTGCAGTTCAGGCACTTCAACCATTACAAGGAGCTCCCAGGCTTTGTCCAAAATGCCGCTCCTGCCTGCCCTGAGAGAAGATCAACATTGTGGGTTAGGCTGGCTCACTGGTCACCGAGCTAGAAAGCACAACCCTACAATTCAACAGCTTGAACTCGTAGCCAAATTGTGACACATGGGTCTACTCCAGCCATCTGCTCAGAGGAGCATGTGCCTGCAAACCCCATGATGATCAGAACATCACGGAAGTGCAGGGAAGAACTCCCTGTGAGGATGTGCTCCCATTAGCCTTAATATGAATATCCTCTAAAACTTAATTTCCTTGCCTGACGTTTCTTCTCCATTACCCACGGTAAGCAGTCTCAGATACCAGCCCTGCATCCGGAGCTACAGAAGCATAAACATACACACACACACACACACGCCACGTCTGTGTATCCATCCAACAAACCCAAGCCTCTGTACACACACCCCCCACACAGCCACAAAGCACATCAAAGGAAACCCGCCACCATGCACACATCACTTACAATACAGGTAAACCCTTGCTGATAAGGATATATGCACATACTCCATGACCACGTAACACAGGCAATAAACCCAGCCTCAATAAAAAACACATCTCTTGCACTCAACAACCTTGTGTCCCTAAGCAGAAACAGCCGGAGTGTCACACAGTGCTCCACTGCACACAGCTTGTGCCCTTCTGTCACCCCTGAAGTGCACAGGCTGTTCCAGGCCCCGGGGCTGTGCGTGTGCGTCTGTGTGCTCACACGTGCAAGAAACGTGTGAGTTTCAGGTGTCCAAGAGTGCATGGCCTTGACTGGGTGGCTGCGCGCACGTGGTGCTGGCAGGTCTGTGAGGCCCCGTGGGAAGGGGTGCTGCGTGGGTGCCCGTGCGAGCCCGGCACACGCAGGGATGCGCTGCTCGGAGCAGCTTGCATGCGTCTGGAAAAGTGCACGGGGGGTGTCGAGTGCTGCAAATACAAGCAGCAGCGCCTGTTTGGCGTGAGCTCGTAGAGCGCGGTGCGGTGTGTTTCCGTGTGTCATTCTCCGTGTGCCTGTGACAGTGCCCGTGCATGTGTCGGTGCGGCGGCCGGTGCGCGTCGGAGCGAGCGCCCTGCAGCCCGCGCGGTGCCGGGAGCACACGGTGCTGTCTCCGCGGGGCAGCTGTGACACCCGGCCAGCGCGGGCGAGCACACGGTGCTGTCTCCCCCGGGGCAGCTGTGACACCCGGCCAGCGCGGGCGAGCACACGGTGCTGTCTCC
>WAAG01024179.1:21559-48329 GCA_013390105.1 Tichodroma muraria
GAAGGAGTGAACTTTACAATTTGTAACAGGAGAAGAGACAGCTTACAAAATAATCTCCTTCAGCCTGACATTCCCACTAGGAAAAATCCAGCACCAACTGGTAAGGGCTGTTCATGGTCTCCCCTTTTTTAAGTCAAATAACAGTGTCACCAATATATGAGAGGTGTTTGAGGAACGTGCCTGTGACGTGGTTTTAATGCATCCATGTATGTACACAGAGTTTCACATTGCAGCTGAACCCGAAACACCAAAGTGGTGTGGATGGCATGTTAGATAACTGGCGGTGTTGCCTACATCGTTCCATGGACACAGATAATGACTTCTTAAATAGAGCCAATTCCTGACTGATCTGTTTCCCCACTCCCACAGGCAAGGTTTGTAGACCAGAGATGATGAGCAGTGCAGAAACTGCGAGAAACAAGAAACACAGTTGATCCACCTACTGCCTACTCTCCCCCAGGCTTTCAGGTAGAGTCCATCCATGAGTGCTCTCTTGACATCTGCTTTTATCACGCTAGTGAAAAAAACCCCTTGCTGAAATCAACCACAACACATTTTGAATGCAACCTCTCACTTCCTGTTTTGAAGTGAGAAATTTCTGTTCCCTTGCAGGAAAAAACCTGCAGGACCCATGGCAAATGTATTTATCAATGAAAACACAGCTTCTAGAGAGTAAGCCCAAAACAAGCTTTACTTGCATAAATGTGTGTCGGCCATTGAATTGCTGGTGTTGAAGAACACTTGCACAAAACTTGTCTTTACAAAAGGTTAGGCAGTGGTGCAGATGTTATTTTTATCTGCAAGAAAGTAAACCAAGGCATTATATGCCATTTACTTTGGCAGTTTGGAAGTTTTGCAATTACTTTGCAGCAGCTTGTTTATCATTTTCCATTCAACAGACTTACGAACATGGTCAGCAGTGTAGCAAGCAAGCTGAAAAAGCAGATCAGCACATGTACCCAGCTAAGCAAAAATTTTTGAGATTCTCTACTACAAGGGAGGAAATCTGCAATTCTCTGATTTCACAGGAGTCCAAGCACTGTCCCATCAGTCCAAAAGAACCAGAACTGTAGCAAGGATGGGAGAGTGGTTTGTTGGCAGCTGCTACAAATATGCTCAATATACCTTGTTTTCCTCCTTGCTGCTGCTCAAAGCAGGCCAGGAAGACACGAGGCAGTGGCAGCAGCCCAAAGTCATTCATTATGGCTTTGGTTATACTTTTTTCTTCCACTGTCTCCTGGACATAACTCTGCAATAATCATGAGAGGTTCCCCTAGAGAACTCACTCAGGATTTGTATCCAGTGCAATAAGGGCCCAGTCAGGATTGTGAAAGCCTAGAGAGTGTCTCCTAGCTGTACTGTGGACACCCACAAGGATACATCTAACCTTGATACTTCCACCTTGATAACCACCGTGGTACTTCAGTGTGGGCCGCTTCAGTTTCACATTTTCAAGAGCTCTTCCTCCACAGCGTGCTTTTAGATTTAGCCATTGCAGCCACACAGATGTCGAATGTATGTGGACAGAATATTTCATCATGGAAACTTTCTTTACTGGTCCAATATGAATAAATACCCCTCTTGAATAATCTTAAACTCATACAGAAATTCAGAAAAGCAAGTTGTCTGTTCAGGAAAACAATGAAATCTTTACAGGTCATTACTTCACCTCAAGTCTCTGGGGTAACAGAAGCCCATTAGTCTACAAGGAAGATGGCAATGAGAATTCATCTGAATATTGTTGTAGTTTTGGACTAAGTCTACAGGATGCACACATAGAGTTTGCCTTTTAGGGAAAATAGAAGCTAAACTTCATGATAATTTCAGAGCAGAGGTCTTCAGGAATGTTGTATGAAAGACAGAAATCTGATAGGCATTGTAAAAATATATTTTAGCAAAAGTTTAGAGAAATTCTGAAGAGAGTGCTGAAATTAAACAAAACACAGCACACTCAAAATCCCATCTTTGATTTTTATTTAATTATTATGAAAAAGGGCGGATCTAGATTAGATATAAGGAAGATATTCTTCCCTGTGAGAGTGATGAGGCACTGGAACAGGTTGCCCAGAGAAGCTGTGGATGCCCCATCCCTGGAAGTGTTCAAGGCCAAGCTGGATGGGGCTCTGAGCAACCTGGTCTTGTGGAAGGTGCCCTTGTCCACAGCAGGGGGTTGGAACTGGATGATCTTTAAGGTTCCTTCCAACCCAAACCATTCTATGATTCCATCATTATTCCCTTAGCAGGTTTCCTCCCTTCCTGTATAACCAGTGATGCGACATTCGCCAGGACACAGCACCAGAAAGCACAGCAGCAGACTCAGGCTCAGTGGCAAACGTTCTCCCCTTTCTGTCTGCTCTGAGGTTTTCACCACAACTTACTGGACTAGCAAAGCGACAGTGTGGCCTTGTGAACTCCCTAGAGACCTCCTAAAACAGCAGCATTGACTGCAACAGCAGTGCCAGCAGGGTCACCAAATTATCCTCTGCCAGTCTGTATTTAGTTGGGAAACCGAGAAGGCCTCTTTAGATATGTATCATTTAGAATATCCTGCATTTCATACTGGCTATGTTTTGATCTTTATTACCTTTCTTACCAAAATATAAAGATAAGAAAATGCTTCAAAGAGGGTGAGGGGAACTCACAGTTCAATTTTGTAATCTTGTTAGGAGGAAAACAAAGAAGTGACTAGAATTTATGCTGCATTAGAACCCGAATTAGGAAAAAATACAGTAACCAAATGGCCCTATACACTAGCAGAGACAGAGACAATATAAACTAGAAGCTGAAGGTTTAAGCCAGATTCATTAAAATGAAAAACAAGGTCCATGGCCACAGCAGAAATTGTAAATAAATACTGAAATCATCAACCAAAGGAACTGATGGATTCTCCACTCCTTGAAATTTTCTAAACATCATCAAATTAGATGTTTTTCTCTTCTATAGACAGATATCTGTTTGCTTATATAGAGATACTCTCATATACAGAAATATTCATCAAATGAGTTATATAATAAACCAAGCTGAAAGTCTGTATCTTTCATTATGCAAATGATCAGACATGCAAGAAGTGCCTTCTAACTTACAAATATATTCAGAGAGAAAATTGATGAGGTGAAATTTTTGTTGCAGCTGATTAGCAAAACCACACTGGCAATTACTGAATTCCTTTCACTGCTGCCATGCCGATGTTTAGAGGTCTTTTTGAAAACTGGGCTTTCTTTGGGACCCCAAAGAAAAGCATTGTGGCTCCTTAACAGTGCTTAACAGTGCAGAAAAACCAGCAGCACATCATGTTAGCTTTAGCTCCTTAGCATGATTAACCAAGGACACAGATCTGACAGAGTTAGATGAAGTGACTGAGGATGATACCAGTACCAGGTGTCTGCTCCATGCCCTCTGCTTGATGCCTCAGCAAATATATGGTCTGTGAAACAGCCCGGATGAGGTTCAGATTTCATATTATTTGGCCCTCTCTCTGTTGGCAGAAACATGGGCTGGACCTGAGTGCCAGCACTATCTTAAACCCCTGCATTTGGACTCCCAGATCCTGTCTGTTGGTGGTCTCAGCAAGGAGGAAGTGGCAGCACAGATTTCAGAGCAGGAAGGACGCCAAGAACAAGCACCTCAGGGATCTGGAATGCATACTGTGTGTACTGTATGCTGCAAAATAACACCCTGGCTAATAAAGCAGACCATGCGTCAACAAGAACTACTCACTTTCTAATGCAATATGACTTTAACATATGGTAAAGAGCAATGAAGAGTAACTGAAATTTTTGAGAAAAAATTACTTCCTTAGTGCAAGAAAAGTACCAAAAACGAGAGGCACATTTTGTGTGTGTTTCACAAAAATCAGCTGGAGGCTATATGTGGCTATGCAGCCAGGTATTGTCAGATACTCTCACCAAAAATTCTAGTTTGAAGGCAAAAATTTTAGACAACTTTGTCAACAGATTCAAAACCTATTGCCACACACAATTATAGAAGCACAATTATTCTGCATACCATTTAGGGGTACAAAATGCTACGGGTGAATTTGCATTCACTGGGCTGCTTGCATTTAGGCTGTGAAGAGTCAAAGAAAAAGGAGGCTGACTTTCCAAAGACACATGCAAGCACCCCTCACTCAGAAAGCCCAATCTCAGGCTGATATTGGCTACATAAACACTTCCAAGATTTGAATATCGCTGCCAGGCTGAGACAGGTGAAATCCACAAATGGCTAGAAAGCAAATCCAAACTATGATCTTACAACCTTGTCGAAGCACAAGCCCATAGAAAACCTCATGCCAAGTCCTGTGGCCACATCCATTGTTTCTTAAAAGGTATGGAGAAGCCACTCTCATCAAGCAATACTCCAGATGGGTTTTCCCATGCAGAAGTAGAACAAGGGAAAGAGAAGTAGGTGAAGATTATGCCAAAGCCAATCAGCACAGGTGGATAACAGCACAGCAAGGACCTTCCAGCAGAAACCCTACCAAGAGATGGTCTTGTCTGTCCTTGAAGGCACACCACCACTCCTAGAAAACAGGGGCAAGAAAAATTAACATAGTTTGTAAATTCATTTGAGCAAAATTCACTGGCAATTTTGGCTATTATGCAACTATAATAGGAAATCAACTGTAACTGATTTCCTGTACTAGGCAATTCATATCTGGGTAGAGAATCCCACAACAGATGTCATTTCACACTCTGTAGCACACACACCCTGCACCAAAAAACCTTTCCATTTCCTGTGCCCCCCCCACTTAAAGGAGCTATCAACAACCACTACTGGCTTAACCTGATATCAGCTGAAGCTGCCCCTCCTTTTCACTTCTGAAACTGGCGTGTGTGACTGTTCCAGATTTGCAGGGTCCAGTGTTCTTTAGACAAATATGAAAGTACAAATGAATTTTGGTAATGTGCTAGAGAAGCCAATATCCTCTCCAAGGCATTTCAGCTGCTTTGCTTTCACTTTGATACTCAGCACTTCAATCTTGCAGTGAAAACGACCTACACTACACAGATTTTTTTCCGTTACTTTACTCCCAGTTGACCCAGTTTATTCCTTTACTGGATTTCTGATGCCTGCTATATGCTGTAAGACCACAGTGAGGCAGGTATGCTCAGCAAGTTCTTGCCAAGCCTTTGGGATTAACAGTTTGTTTAGTATTCCTCCTACACCCTGTCATGCTGGCCTGTGTGAGATTTCAAGCAGAAAGCAGTGATTATTCAGGATGCTGCTCCTGTTACTTTTGAATTTGTTTGGCTGCCTTGAGAAGGACTGAACCAAGACTGCACAGGCTTGAGGACTTCCAGTCCTCTCAAGACAATTATTTTAAGGTATACTAAATATAGTTTCTGTTCAAAACAAATCACACAGGATATACAGCTGAGTTTTCCAAAGGGCACTATTAAAATGCACTGGATTTTAATACCAAATCACACCCAAACCACTCAGTGTTTTGACAGCTCAAAACTCAGCAACTGAGGAAACTAAAGGAGTGATTTTGTGTGCTTACTATGCATCACCTGCTTCTCTGAGATTCCCCAATATACAAACAAAAATCATCCCAGGACAGTTACTCCTGACATAAACTTGGGTAGATGGAAAATTGGATCCACCATCCTACAACACCAATTCAGATGGAAAAAACAGGCAAAGACTTGTGAAATGAAAGAAGTAAACTAGTGAGGCTCTGCATTTTCTTCCATTTGTTTGAGAAACATCAAGCTGTGATTGATTTGAATCATACATAAAGAAGATAGAGGGGGCAAAAAAAAAAAAAATTGTGGCTTTGAAAGTGTTACCAAAGTGCTTATTCCAACAAGCTGAGTCTCTTCCCTGCTAAAGAAAAATGAGCTGAATTTTTTTTTTTTTCCATTAGAACTTGCCAATTCAGTGATGTTGAAATATTTTGAGGAAAGGCTATGACTTTGGCAAAGTTTCAGAGGAGCCCACACTTGTCCTAAGCAGTCTCTCAGCACCATTTCCTGGCTGCCTAACGAGGACTCACCTACTAGCAACACAAGTTGCTCTATTTTCAACTTCTCAGGAGCCCACAGGCCCAGGATGTGAGACTTGCTGATTTTCAGGATGTGAGACTTGCTGCTTTCTCCAGTGCCAAAGTTGCAAGTCCCTTCCATAAAAAATCTGACATATTGGAGTTTTGCAGCTAGGTGGAACAAGACCAAAATATTAAAATGCCTTGTGGCAGTGTCAGAGGAGGCTCCCAGCACAAGTTGGGAGTTGAGTCCTAACTCAGCAGTTGCTCTGTTGGCAACAGGCACAGGAGTGAGCAACAAGCATTGCTTGTGCAGGGATGTGGGCTGTGATTGCTGAGGCACATTGCAAATGCCAAGCAAGAATGGTAGATTGAAGAGAGGGAAACAGCAGTGATGGATGGACGGAGAGGCTCACCCTGAACAGTGTTTCCTTGAAACCTGGAGGTGTTCCTCTCAGCTTAACTGTGGCCTTTTGCAAATGGGGAGATGATGGTGCTTAAAGAGAATTTATAATGTCTTCAGCAAGAAAAAGCGTAAAACAACTAAAGATGGGGTGGCCCTTAATCCCTCTACTCTCTGACTGCCTTTTAACTGGCAATCAGAAGCAAAGTCAAGATTTAGTGGAGCATAATGGTATCTATCCAAGAAGTCCACATGATCCAACTGCTGAGTGCTGCTGTTAGTAGGAATTCCTTTAAGGAATGCTCAACATAGCAGGTCTAAGTAGCTTGGGAAGAAGAGACACATCTCCTATGCACCTTTACTGACAGGAGGCACAAAAGTATGCGCAGACTGTTTCTATCCCCCTGTCTCAGCAGGGACTGTGTCCATGCTAAAACCTGGATGCTGGCAGCTGCAGCAACACAAAAGTCAGCCCCAGCTTCAAAACCCATCCAGAAAGTAGGGGATGAATGACCATGAAGGGAACAAAGCCGTGTACATGGTACTGTAACTTCCAGGGTGGTTCCCATCTTGACATGCTCTGCGTGTGAACCAAAGGCGAGGTTTTATTAGAAGAAAAGTCACACGAGTATCTTGAGGAAACAGAGCAAGAGCTGCTGTTACTGAAGGAGATCCCCCATGAAATCCTTGGGTGTTCTCCTCTCAGTTTCTCAGTTACCTTCTGATACCACTTCACTCTGTTTTCTCCCATCATCTCCCTTTCTCCTCTGCTCCATCTCCCTCAGATCCTGAAGGAACTGCTGAGCACTGGCCGAAGACAGGCTAGGACTTGTGTGCAGCTCTCTGGGGAAGCTATCCCAGGTGGGTGCAAGTGATTCCCTGTCCACTGCTGGTGGTCAGCTCCGTGGTCTTCACTCTCTGAGCTCAACAAAAGCATGCCCACTCCTCAGGTGCAGCTCAGAGCCACTGCCTGCACACCACTGCCTCTCACTGACTGCAGTGGATGGGACTCCATAGCTATGGGGACCCTTGAGCAAAGATTCTGTTCCTACGTGGAACACAGAATCATGGGTGATTCCGTGCTCACCCATGTCTTCGCCTGCCGAGGTCTGTGCATGGGCTGTGGGACCCCACGTCTCTGCTGAGGAGCACAAAACAAGCCATGGCTCCTCCACTGTTCAGGCAAGGACAGCAGCAATGTCGTGGGCTGTGGAGCACCCTCCCTGATGCCAGGAGGTGACCCCCACCTCCTCCCTGTCCCCTGGGTCATCACAGCTTGCAACATCCCAGGGTGATCTCAACAACCTATCAACACATTTGAATCAGAGCAGCATCTTCCTTCCTTCACACACCCCTGCTCTGGGTTCACAGGTTACTTTGCTGCAGAGGGCATAGCAGGAACAGGATCTTTTCTGCACTTGACACCTGCCTTTGACAGCCTGGAAGGTGTCCAGCTTCCTGGCTGGAGCCCTTCACTGCCCAGGGACTTGAGCCCACATCCTGTGGGGGACTGGCTCTCTCCTGGGGCATCGTGGTTCATGGGCCCAGCCCTCAGTTCTCATTTCCAGGCAGTGAAGCCACAACTGCTTCAGGCCATCATATGTCACGCAAACCCAGGGAAAACAGTGCCAGGAGCATTACCTTTCCTGCACACAGGACCAATACAGGTGCAGCCACACCAAGGGTAAATGAGAAATTACCTGCCAGGCTTCAGCTGCTCTAACGCAGCCAGGGAGGCTGTGAGCCACCTTCCCTGTCCTTGGAGCAGGGCTCTCTGCATCATCTCACACCGGTACCTGGCAAAAGCACCATTACCTTCTAAAACGTTCTGCCGTTATCCTTTCGGCCGCCAGTAGATGGTGATACTTTATCTCCATCCGACATGCATGCGTGCACTGCAGAGTCAGGGAGGCAGCACGACAGCCTTTTTGAGAAGAGATTAAAAAATAAAAATAAATGTGAAAGGCGGGCTACAGACAACCTCCTGCTTGTGCAGATGCTGATTTTTGCAGTCCATCTAATATCCCAAACCTCACTCGGGAATCCTGGCTAGATTTACAGAGCTGAAGAAACTGCAACTTCAGCTATATCACTTGCTACCTAGTGTTATCCTTTGTATGTACGTGAATGGGCACATGAGAGAAGCACTGAAGGCAGAGCTCTTTATCCAGTCTGCATGGTCTGGGCACCAGTGAGTTGAAGAAAATGTATTTATCTCTGAGAATGCAAACAACACCCTCTTCACCTCTGACAAAGCAAAATCCTGGGGGTGCTTGGCAATCACTTCCTCTTGGAAAGCTCCCTTTATTTGAGTTCTCTTCCCACTGTAGATGAAAAATAGTGTAAATCACTTATCTGCAGAGCAGTGTAAATCACTTATCTGCACAGTCCTCTGTGGAAAATCTGCTCTCATGCTTCCAGCTCTTAAAAATTGCCTTCAGAGCCCCACTTGTGCAAGAACTGACCAGATCATAAAGAAAAAATTGAACAGATCTGGCTAAATGCTGCCTGAAATTGAAATGGCAATATTTTTGTCATTCCTGATTTATTGATACGTCTTTTACTTTGGAGCAAGACTGATGTGGTTGTGAGGGATGTGGTCCTAAGCACAGGTAAAGGGTGGCAGGATAAGAAAGCCCTGCCTAACACTAAGCCACGTGGCCAGCCTGACGCCTCACAGGCCCTCTAGGAATAACTGACAAAATACGGACCGCAGCAGATCTTTCCCTTTTATTGCTCCAGTTACAGGCCTGATCTTCCTTTCTCAGCAGCTATGTGACTTAAACAGGAGATCATTTTGCCTCTCCTGAAACCGTTGCTAACACACTCTCACCCATTTAGCTGGGAGCCATTTTTTGGCTGTTTCCATCTCCATTGCCTGAAGAAATTACTTTGCAGTCTTGTCAGCTCATCCTTGTTCAGCCTGGATCCACTCCATGGGTGTTCCAGGTTGTGGCTTCAGTGCTACCAACCTGTACAGAATTTCAGAGTTTGGGATTTGTCTGGCTCATGGCCTATGAAGGACAACAGCAGACACCTAACCTCTGGACACCTTACAGTAGAGAGGACAGGGTGCAACTCAAAGAGGCTGGGCTTGGTTTGGTAGTTTGCATGAGGCATTAAGGTTCTACAGGATCACAGAATGGATCATGTTGGAAGGCACCACAGAGGGTCCAACCCCCTGCTCAAGCAGGGCCATCCCAGAGCACAAAGCACAGGACTGTGTCCAGGCAGTTCTGGAATATCTCCTGTGAGGGAGACTCCACAACCTCTTTGGGCAATCTGTTCCAGTGCTCAGTCACCTGCACAGTAAAAAGTTCTTCCTCCTGTTCAGGTGGAACTTCCTGTGCATCAGTTTCTGCCCACAGCCTCTTGTCCTGTTGCTCGGCACCACCAAGCAGAGCCTGGCTCCTTCCTCCTGGCACCCTCCCTGCAGATACTGATAGACACTGATAAGGTCCCCTCTCAGTTATTTGTTCTCAAGGCTGAACAGGTCCAGCTCCCTCAGCCTTTCCTTGTCAGAGTGATGTTCCAGATTCCCCTAATCATCCTTGTTACCTTCCACTGGACCAACTCCAGGAGCTCCATATCTCTCTTGTCCTGAGGAGCCCAGAACTGGACACAGCACTCCAGATGTAGCCCGGGTAAGGCTGAGCAGAGGGGCAGGATCTCCTCCCTCGACCTGCTGGCAATGCCCTTCCTAATGTACCCCAGGATGTCATTTGCCTTCTTGGCCACAAGGACACTGCTGGCTCATGGACAGCTTGTTGTCCACTGGGATCCCCAGGTCCTTCTCCTCAGAGCTGCTTTCCAGCAGGTCAGCCTGCAGCCTGTACTGGAGCATGGGGTTGTTCCTCCCTGGGTGCAGGACTCTGCATTTGTCTTTTTTGAACTTTGCACAGTTCTTCGCCCATTTTTCCAACCAGCTGAGGTCCTGCTGAAGAGCTGCACAGGGCCCTGGAATATCAGCCATTCCAGGTTTTTGTCTTCAGAGAACTTGCTGAAGAGACATCTCCCCTCCACCCAATTAATTGATGGATAAATGAAACAATACTGGGCCCAGAACTGACCCGTGGGGGCACCACCAGTGACAGGCTTCCAGCCAGACCCTGTGCCTCTGGTTACGACCCTCTGGGATCTGCGGTTCAGACAGTTCCCAATCCACCTCACTGTCCACTCATCCAGGCCACACTTCCTGAGTTTGCCTATGAGGATGTTGTGAGAGATAGTATCAAAATCCTTGCTGAAGCCAAGGTAGACCATATCCACTGCTCTCCCCTCATCCATCCAGGTAGTTCACTACACAAAAGGCATTCAGCCCTTGTTCAAGAAGGAATCACTTTTAGTGAACCAGTGCTGACTACTGCTGATCACCTTCATGTCATCTATATCGACAGAGGTGGTTTCCAGACTGAGACTCTCCATCACCTTTCCAGGGATTGAGGTGAGGATGACTGGACTGTAGTCCCCTGGGTACTCATTCTTGCCCTTTTTGAAGACCAGGATGACATTTGCTTTCTCACAGTCCTTAGGCACCACTCTCCATTGCCACAACCTCTCAGAGATGATCATGAATGGCCTCACTATGTGTACACCAGCTTTCTCAGCACTCATGGATGCATTCCATCAGGGCCCATGGACTTGCGGATGTCAGGTTTTCCTAGGTGTTCTCAAACCTAATACTCTTCGACCAATGGAAAGTCTTCCTTCCAACAGTCCTTTACCTNATGGAAATTCTTCCTTCCAACAGTCCTTTACCTTGGTCTCCTGGGTCAGAGATTCCTGAGGGACAGTCTTGTCAGTGAAGACTGATGCAAAGAAGGCATTCAGCAACTTCAGCTCTCCTCAAGTCTATGGCTCTAATCTTTTTTGCTACCCTGCTTCCTCCTCATCCGATCACAAACTCCAAAGTATGAGCCAACAACATTCTTGGCAACTACTGATATGAGCCCATAACTATCACAGGTTTCTTTCACCCTGGGGTCCAAATCCTGGCTAGCTCTGGACCCTGGAGCGTTACCCCTGATAATGGACTGAAGGTAAAAGACAGAGGTGCTCTTCTCTTCCTCGGGACAAACAGTCCCACTGCTTTATTGTAGAACCCAAACTCCAGGAGGGAGAAAAGAGACCGATAGCACATGGCCCAGGAGTCTTATCCCAGGGGAACAGAGGCAGGGAGGGGGAGAGGGACTGCGACCAGTGGGAAAGGACACACGGAGGAGGGGGTGTGGTGAGGGACAGACCAGAGGATATTAACTAGAACCTATGGGGGGTGCAGGACATATCATGTGCAAAACATAATTAAACTGTCTTTGTGTGTGAATATGACAAACCACCCTGTGCAATAATAACAAAATGAACTAACTATTTAGTGCAATACAACACATAATGTTATTCTGGAATTAGGGATCTAAAATCAGTTCTCTCTTTTACACTAGCAGTACATGTAGCCCAGCAAAATGGACAGGCATCTGAGAAGAAAGCGGCCTGAGAAAAATCCCCCCTCAGTTGGGTTCCAACTTCCCTACTGCACAGTTAGCAGCATGTTTTTTCCCTCGAAGCACAATTTTCAAACAACTAATTTGGACTCAAAATATCTCTCCCCCTCTCTTTAAGGTTTGAGAAGACAGAAACACAAATTAGAGAGGAACTGTTCAGATTTAGAAAGAGGCTGTAAGCGTTTCACCCAATGAAGAGAATAAACATCAGCCGATAATTTTAGAATCCCATAGAGGAGGCAAAAGCCACCCAGGCAGACCTCAGAGAAAGACCTCCAAAATACATGTACGGAAATAGAAGATAAAACAATGAAGAGTGGTCAGTTCCCAGAGGCTCCTGCCCTGAGCAGTAAGAATGAGTTTGTGCTAGCCAGGCCCAGGAAGGAGGGAAAACAGCACCTGGGGCTCCGAGTGTACCCTGGGAAGGAGAAAAGCCTGTCACCAGCCCCAGCCTGTGCATTTCTCACCTTCTGTGAAATCAAGGCCTAATTTGAGTCTCTTCTGTACGTGTGGAGAATGGCTGACTGCAGCATCTGGCAAATGGCTCTGGAGACAGTAGTAATAGGTGTCATTAAAATTTAAAATTAAAAAAAAAAAGAGAAAGAGTGAGAGCAACAGATACATTTGACAGAAAAATCACATCAGAAGCAGGTTATGGGGAAATGCCTGTGGTGAAACTGCAGCTTTGGGATAAGGAGGCACCTGCTGTGCCCACGGTTAATTAATTTCCATGGCGTCAGCCACCAGAACCACCTCACTGTGGCTACGTGGCATACAGTGGTGTGATGAGATGTGCCTTGCCTGTGAAAAAGCACCACTCGGAGCATCCCTCCAAGCAGCTTGCTGGGGAACAAAACCCCTTTAAGCCCTCTGGTGGGATAAACACTCCTAGTTAGCTTGGATCCTGCTGAACCAGGTGGAGGTTCAGCAGCCTATGCCAAGGAGCCTTCAAACCTTCACGATCTTAAGCTGGTGGTCCTGAGTCAGCCATAGGAGGAGCTGCTCATTGGAGATGTTTTCCATATAAAGATTACACATGGTTTTCATATTTTCTGCGCCCCTTCTTTACAAGACTTTGTGATGGATGGTAGAGTTGGGCCAGGCAGGAGCTGCGGCAGCATCTCCTCACAGCTCAGTACAAGGCTGTGAAGGAGAAATTTGAGTCCCCAGACCAGGCACTCAGACACAAACCGGCAGCATCCACGTCCCTGGAGGCACAGAGGGGTTGCACCTGCCAGCCAACAACTCCTGCCTTCCCTTCATGCTGCTTCCCAGCCTGCCATCAACAGTGGCTCTGTCCACTCTTTCTCCCATTCCCCAGGTCAGGTTTCATCCCCTCTTATCCCATTGAGAGAGCTGCAGGGATTCCATTGCCCCCTGCCTCCATCCTTGTTTATCCCACTCTGCATCCAACAGGCACCATGTCCTCGCTGTCCCTGCCCAGATGGGACCAGAAGTTTCCAAGGGGTGGAAAGCCTGGGCCAGCACTGTTCAAGGATGTTCTGTCCCAGTGCAACATTAGAAGCAGCATCAGGCCTGTGATATCTTTGTCCTTCTTTCTCTCAGCACTAAGGTTTTTCAGTACTTCCATGCCACTCAGCTCTCTTACCAGCCACCCCTCTTATCTCTTAATGTTAGCCATTAGTCTCCCGTCCCCATTTGTAAAATATTCTTAGGAAGCTATCTGCCACAAGAACAGCTCCCATTCTGAGCCCCTGCCACATTCCAGGGACGCAGACAGCCCTAACTCAGTGGCATTTCAGCATCAGATTTATTATTAATTATCGGTGTCATTATTACACAGCACCTACGAGCCCTGGCCGCCTAGCAAAACCCTGCACTGAATATTAAAATGCTAATTTCCCTCCGAGATGAGAACTTGCTGGTGTCTCTCTGCTCATTTGTTTGCAAATGTCGTTTTCCTGTCGAGGCTGTATTCCCAGCAGGCATGGCAAGGAAATGCTTGCATAAACAGCTCCTGTTTAAGAAACCTTGTATCTCACACATTCGTGCGTTATAGCCCTAATCGGGATTGCTGTGACACCGTAAGGAAAACGTTTCGTTTTGTCCGATGCCTTTTGAAGATTTTATGGTGCCTTCAGAGCGCCTCTGTGCAGCAACGGTGCTAGGATATACTGTGGGAGATGCAATTTCCTTCTGCAAAGCATGGTTCAGCTGGCTGTAAGAGGTTATATTAAGGCTCAGCTCATTTTTGTGCCTCTGTGTAAGCCTCCAAACGGCGCGCTGGTGTGTGACTGCCGCAGCTGTCCTGGGTTTTGCGCTGGTGTCGGGTTCTCATGGAAGAGCGGGTGGCAGCGCGGCTCTGGGCAGCGCTGGCTGTCCTGGGACAGGTGCCAGCACCCGCCCGGGTCGACGGGACCAGGCCTTGCTCCGCTGCCAAAGGGCTCAGCGGCTGACACCCTTTCTACTGGCACGGCACAGAAGCCCCTCTCTTTTTAATGCCAGCGATCAGCAGGGTATGGTTGAAACACTGAGGACAGCTTGGTGGCAAGGGGCCTCAGGAAAAGCAGAGTAAAAGGCTGCAGCTCTGGAAGTGAAGCAAGAAATGCTGTGTACTCCTTCCCCCCTCCCTGCACTGAGTTTCCTCGGAGAGCTGCATGTGAGGTGCCAATCTCCTGAGCATTCCGTTCTCACTGATGAAGTATCTCCTGAAAACACCTGAATTCCCTTCTCCTCTGCTGCATGTTTTCCAGCATGGGAATTCATGCTGCATTTTAAGGTAACTAAGCCAGGTCTCAGTTATACGGCAGAGGGAGCAAAAGAATTTGGCACCAACAGATGCAAGTACAGCAATTCAGCTTAAAACAAACAAACCAATGAAACCGGGATCTCTCCCTGCAGGTATTTTTTGTGAGAGCCTGCCATTATTATCCCTCTGCCATTGAGCAAGGCTGACAGCGTTATCTCAAGTTGTGCAATACCCTGAATATTTCGATCTATCTCAACAGCTCCGTATTGCGGGGGTTACAGACACACAGCCAGAAAGTAGCTTAGAAAGACCGACAGTTTTTACAGCTTTGCAGTGAAAGTCACACACATGCACAGCACAGGCATTTCATTAAACTTCATTTTATAATCATGGTACCCATCCCACTTACAAATACCTGCCTTATGTTTAGGGCCATGTGTCTGCCTTCAGGCACTGATACAAAGTGATTGCAGTGGGGCTTGCTGCTCCCAGATGGGATTTCTACATAATCAGTAATAATCCCCTCCCCAGGTTAGGGATGCAATCATCTTTGCAAGTGTTTAAAAGTTTATTACAAAAAGGCATAGCTAGCACACCCGAGTGAGTCAAGAGAGTGCAACATAGTGGGAAAATTTGTGGGTAAAAAAATCAAAGCTAAGACGTAGCAAAAATCATTGCAGGTATTAGCTCCTCTAACTCTCTAGGCTAAAAGAAGTCACTGTCACAGGAGCCAGAGCTGATACCTGAGGATGCCTGTCTTCTGGCACCAGAACAGCTCACAGCTTCATTTCTGAACTGCCTACTTCATTCTGAACTTCTTCATAGCTTTAATTCAGCACTGGTTCAAAATGTACAGAAGGGTCTGAGCAGACATACTGCCTGGTTTTGCACAGATGGATGTGCTGGAATGCCACAATTTCCCAGAAGAAAACTGCCCAAAATCTCTGTCTCACACAACTGCCACTGCTCACAACCAGGGTCTAACACTACTGCAGCCTGCCCAGCCAAAAAACTCAGCCTAATCTAGTCGTACTGGATACAAAATGAAAATTAGTAGGGAAATAAAAAAAATAACCATGCTCATGATGGGCAAGGCAGAGCAGTTTATTATAGCTGAGCCCAGCTATTCACAGAGGGAAAAGAAGGGCAGAGAGGAGGCAGACTGAGCCATCAGCACAAAGAGCACTCCCCTGGGCAGGTCCTCGCTCTCCTGCAGAAGCCCATCACGTGCTGCCCTGGGCTGCCCGCTGTCCTCACAGCCGGTGGGAATCACTCTCTGCAGCCAAGGAGCAGTGAGCCCCGTAGGCGAAGCTGGTGGAGAGCACGGAGCAGAGGATCAGCTGCAGCAGCCCTTGGCATGTGGGCCAATCTGCTGCTCCTGCTGGTGGTGCTAATGGTGCTTGACCCGGCAGGCTGGGCCCTGCCGTGCCTCTGCTCTGCACATTAGCTCAGCCTCCAGCGTTATCTGAAAGCTCAGACATGAAGAAGGCAAAATACGTGCCGAGTAATCTGGAAAACAGGTTCTCTGTGCAAACAGCAAGACTCAGGCAAAACACTGCTTATCTCCACGGCAGAGACAGGGGAAGGGAGGCACTCGCTGTAAATCACAGTGTTGCTCTCTGTGCACCAGGAGCATGTAAGATCATCTTTGCCTGCTTGCCCGGGCCCCAGACCACAAGAGCATTCTGGTATGTAAACAGATTCAGGCACTGCTACTCAGAGGCACAGAACTCCCAGCTGGCCACTCTGAACTCACCAACATCTGCCCCATCGTGTCACTGAAGTGCCCAGCTGCCTGCCCGCACAGACCTCGCTGCTCTGCCCGCCCCAGCCGGGCACTTCAGCAGCTCCTCCTCGGCCTGCAGAGATCACCCTCGGCTGCGGTGTTGGTCCCAGCGTGGGCAGGTCCTGCTTCCTTTTGTTGTTGTTGTTTCCTTCCCCTGCTGACCCCACAGCCATCTCTCCACTGTGGCATCACTGTCATCTCATCCTCCTGGAGCCCCAGAGGAAAGGCACTGGTGATGCCTGCTTTGGCAAGAAAGTTCCACAGCCCTGAATCCAGCACAGCTCAGGGCTACAAAACTGCAGAGAACAGGCTGAGTCTGGGATGGTGCTCACTGAAGGCCCTGGTGGTGGTGGGCAGAAGCTGGACACAGAGACTAGATGGTAGCATCAGGATGTATGTGAATTCCAGGCAGTGGCAGATCAGGAATTTCAGGGCTTCTCCTTGAAGGTTATACACCTCTGAAACCTGTCCAGAGCAATGGGGTTATGGGACTGTATTGGACAGTAATGCAGCCTTCAGTCTCACCAGCTGGAAGAAAAAAATGATGAACCCTCAGCCCTTGATCCTGTCAGAAATATTGTCTCTGGCCAGAGCAACACTACCTAACCACAATAGCCTTCCTTTTGTAGGGCTCTCCTGGGCTCTGTCCATCCCATGGGATTTGCCAGCAGATGGCAGGCAACCCCTGGCAGAGGTCCTCACCAGCCAGCCACAGTGGTCTTGGGCAGCTGTGCTTGGCTACTCAAGTCCTCGATCCCACCTGAACAGCAGAAAGGTCTCCTCCCAGCTCTCTGTCCCCTTCCTCAGTCCTGTATTTAAGGAAGAAGAGGCCCATTATCAGACACTCCGTGCCAGTACCAAGGAGCAAACAGATACTGCACCACAGACTTCAGGTTTGGGGCCCTGTACCTGCTCACCCCGGTCATTGCCCAGGACAAGGGCCAACACAAACCACTTTCACAAACCCCATCATAACACCGTGGAGGTGTCTCTGCTGGCAGAGACTCTTGCCAAGCAGAAAATGGCAACAGCTAGGGACAGGCATTTCTTTTTCAGACCTCAAGAAGCTGTTTGCAAAATCAAAGCCAGGATGCAGCAGTTTTGCTCTGAAACCTCCCAGTGAAACCAGTGACAAGCCTGCTCTGAAAGGCTCTAGGAAAGGAAAGGAGCTCGCTCAGTACTGTGTTAAAAATTTTTTGTGGTTTATGTGTTGAAGAGTATTTAGCCAAAGTCCTGTAGAGAAATGTGAATTTCACATTTGATTGTAGGTGTCCTAAGAGGAGAAAACTCAGCCCTAACTAATACACAGCAGACTCTTCCTAAAGAGCCACCCCTCTGCTGGCAGGCCTGCAAGCTCTGGCTCTCCCAGGCTTATCAGGAGCTGTGGCTGGTGCTGGTGGGACAGAGCTGGCTCTGTGGCCATTCCAGCTCAGTGGAGCAGCCCCAGCTCTGTGGGCTGCTGGGCTGGGCAGCAGGGCCTCATGGCTCTTCTCCTTCCTCCAGCTTGCACCACACACTCTGACCAGCTGCCAAGGGCTGTCATACATTTGCCTGTGCCTTATTCATGCTCTGGCAGCCAGGATGTGCAAGGCCTGGGCACATCCTGAGGTGCTTCTCACTGCAGTTCTCCATTTGCAGGTGCACATGCAACAGCTCAGAGAAGGTCAGCATCTCTCAGTGAACACAGCAGACCAGTGGATTTTTGCCTTCCTACTGGCATCACCAGGAGCCAGTTGGAGTGTGAGAGGACTGATGGACACAGCATCCACGGGCCTGGCTGCCTCTGCCCTGTTCACACACACACAGTTCGCAAGCTACTGTGCTCCCAGCATGGTTGAAAGGCTGCTCTCCCTGCTCTCCTCTCCAAGCGTGTGAGGAGCTATGGCACAGCCCTCACAGGGCCAGCTCTGTGTGTGCTAGACAGGGTGTGCGCTACCCCATACCTCTCATCTGCCATACATGTTTTCCTGGGGCTGTACCAGCTCCTCCAAGCCAGGATGGCCATCACCCCTGCAGTGGTGCCTGCCAGGCACTGTGGTGACAAAGCTGGGGTTTGGGGGTTGAGACAGAGACAGCTTTATTGTCCAGATGCCTGGTCTTGCTGCAGCCCCAGCACTGGGCTGCACCTTGTCTGCATGTGATTGTCCTACGCTCTCAGGCTGTCAATGCCTCAGAAAGATTTCAGGCCCTTTCAGGGTTCTTATTTTGGGACCGATGCTCTTCAAAATCTTCATCAAGAACACAGAAAAAGGGGTCAAAATCACCCTCAGCAAGTTTGCAGATGACACAAAGTTGGGCACTGCAATTGGCACAACAGAGGGAAGGGATGCCATCCAGAAGAACCTGGATGAAGACAAACTGGACAGACTGGAGAAGTGGACCCGTAAGAATCTCATGAGGTTCAACAAGGCCAAATGCAAGGTGCTGTAGGGTCAGGGCAATCCCAGAGGTGAGTACAGACTGCAAGAAGAACAAAGAGCAGCCCTTTGGAGAAGGGTTTGGGGTTCTCATGGATGAAAAGCTGGATGTATGCCAACAGAGTACTTGCCGCCCAGAAAGCCAAACACATCCTGGCTGCATCAAGAGGTGTGGCCAGCAGAGTCTGCTCTGTGAGTCCAACCTGGAGTGCTGCATCCAGCTCTGGGGTTCCCGGCAGGAGAAAGATGTGAACCTGTTAGAGTGAGTCCAGAGGGGGCCACGAAGATGATCAGAGAGATGGAGCACCTCTCCTGCCCAGACAGGCTGAGTGAGCTGGGAATGTTCAGCCTGGAGAAGAGAAGGCTACAGGGAGACCTCCCTGTGACCTTCCAGTACCTTAAGAGGGCTTACAAAAAGAAGGCAGAGAGACTTTACATGGGCAGGTAGTGACAGGACAAGGGCCGATAGTTTTAAACTGAAAGAGGGTGGGTCTAGATTAGATATAAGGAAGAAACTCTTTACTGTGAGGGTGGTGAGGCACTGGAACAGGTTGCCCAGAGAGTTGTGGCTGCCCCATCCCTGAAAGTGTTCAAGGTCAGGCTGGACAGGTACCCGAGCAACATGATCTAGTGGAAGGTGTCCCTGCCCATGGCAGAGGGGGAACTGGATGATTTTTAAGGTCCCTTCCAAAACAAACCATTCTATGATTCTACAGGTCTGTGGTGATATTAGCACTACTGAGGTCCAAAAGCAGTGACTGCTACAGGCTCATGCTGCCCAGCTACAAAGCAAAGAGAAAAAGCATGCTGGTGTTCCAAGAATTCAGTGGAGGAGTCAAAAAGGGGGTCCTGACCTCTCACTGGAGAGCCTTGTGAAAAACAAGCAGTGAGAAACTCCTATGGAATGGCACTTGCTCACAGTTCATAATACCATATCATAAAATCTTAGACTCATTTAGGTTGAAAGAGACCTTTAAGATCAGCCACTCCAACTGTAAGGTGAACACAGCCAAGTCCACCAAGCTGAGACAAAGTCAGCTGAGCCTGTTCCCACCAGGCTGGCTGGGCCTGGCACGCACCATATATACCCACGTGCACGTGGCTGTTGAAGCATGTTCTGGTGACAGAGAAATGTGGGGTGATTCAAGAGAAAATAATGAAGCCACTCCCACCTGCCCATGTGAATGTGACTCATGTGGGCTCAAACCCCACTCAGATACAAATCAACAGTTAATAAATGAAAAATAAAGGAGCATCCCCTGAGGACTGGCAGCCTGCCCCACCTCTCTCCCCCTACTGGGACATAAGTCTCTTTGATGGATTCTGTCAGGGTTTGTTCAGATCCTCCCTAAATGACCCTGTCCTCATTCCCTGCCAGCATCTCGAAGGGAAGCAAAAATGCACATTTTCAAGGGTTTTCCAGAAGAGGGTCTAGCTCTCACCCTCTTCTCCCTAAGCAGGAAAGTAATTTGAGTCCCAGCTTTAGCTGGGAATCCTCCTCCAAAGCAGCTGCTACCTGACTTTGGGGCAAGGCAGGTCAGGCTATCGAGAGAGGAGAGCGGAATGATGATGCCAGTGGGTGCTCAGGGTCCCACTCTGCAGAGCACGAGGGGCAGCCAGTCCCCTCCTTGACACGTGGGGAAGCGATGATCTTGCAGCCCTGCAACAAGATGCTGGAGACCCCCTTCTTGCTTCAGACCCTCTGCTACCTCGAGAGGCTGAGGCTGCCTGCCCAGCAGCTGATTTAAGTGCCTAGTCCAGATGGGCCATCTGGAGCCCCACACCAGAATAGTGTTTGCAGACTTCCTTTTGCCTGCCGTGGCCAAAGAATCCAAGTTTCCATCAGCCCTTACTGTTTAACTTGTAGGTCAATGAGATGCATTTCCTCAGCAAAGCTTGTGTTCCCAAGTAGAGGATCCAGCTTCATGGCAGATGATGCCTGCCATACTGCTGAACAGCCTAACTCTCTCCCATGTAGGACTATTCTTTTCCTCACAGCTTCCTCAGTAGTCTCCAATGAGGCACACAATTCTTTCATCCACAACAGTGTACCATATGTAAGAAAATTTGAAGACTATAATCCCAAGAGGGCTCAGCTTGTGCTCTGAAATACTGTTGTCATGTTAGATATCCTGACCGACAAATATCCAAGCTGCCAGACAGCTCCCCAGGACAGCAGACAGCACTAGCAGCAGATATCCTCCCTGGCAGTAAAGGCAAAGTGAAACAAACCACCCAAGGGCCCTCTGAATACACGTTTTTTGAAATGCATCTGCCATTAACAGTAAAATGGTCTCCTCAGGTACAGATTGCTAGGTGTCTGGAGAAGAGAGGCTCTGTGTAGGACTGGGCAAAGCTAAACTGTAATATCAAAAGGGTCATTTTTGCCAAAGCTTAGAGCAGCCCTAGCAGATGAGAACAGAGCAGAGAAAAAGATTGGAAGGGTTCAAACCTTCCTCAAGTCCACCTAAATCCAGTGAACTGCTAGTTACTGTGAGACCCTCCTGTGGGACAGCACAGCAAAACAAGATCTGTATCTGGGGCACTGCGGAGAAGCAGAACACGCTTCTCAAAATTTCCCAAAGTCCTACCCTCACCTGCATGTGGGACTCATTTATATGAGACTGTCCAAGAAACCCCAGGGCCAAAAACACGTTGGAAGACCGGTACTGGAGCCCCACTCCAAAGAGGCAAGCAACCACGGAGCTGGGCAACCCGGTGCGTCAGCCTCCCAGTCGGGAGTGAGCTGGCCTTCACCAGGCGCCTTGTCCTCCGCCTCCCCCCCGGAGGCCCTGGGGAGCGGCGTGCGTGGGGGGAAGCGACGCGCAACGCGCCCATCGCTGCACTGGCTGGCACCCTGCCGCTGGCATCAGCCTCCTTCACCCTTCCAGCTGCTCGTGCCCCGGTTTGCAAGGCTGGGATTTGCCATGGGGCTTCAGGAGGCCTAGACAGTTTCTATGAAGCCCCACGGTGTTTGTAAAGTGTCCACGAGAGAGAATGCCGGTGCCAGAGTCCCTCTGTTCCAGACAGGAGTGGCACACCAGCAGCGCTGCCCTCTTCCAGGCCGCCCCAGGCGCTGCCGGCGCCTTCCCACTGCTGCACAGTGCGTGGACAGCTTGCAGAAGGTGAAGGCCCGGGCTCCTGGGGGCCGGGCAATCTTCCTTCCCATCCCCGCACGTGGCCCCGCTCCAGAGCTGCTCCGCGGTGGCACATTGCCTCCACCGCCCCTTGCATCCACCACTGCCGCTGCCACCCAAGAGGGGAGCTCCGCGCCCTCTCCAGAGGCTTCCAGAGGACCAGCCCAACAGCTCTCATCCATCAACAGCAGCAAACCTCCACGGCAGGTCTGTGCGGGGGCTGAGAGACCTGCCCGTGCCACACACCACCTTCCCTTGCAGAAGGGACGGTTCTAGCCGGAGGAGGTGGGTCTGGGTCAGGGAACTGCACTGCCAGCCAGCAGCTGCAGGGCTGGGAGCTGGTCTGGCACCCAAGGAAGCAATCACGTTACGCGGTGGGGACGTCTGGCCCCAAACATCCCAGGCTGCAGTACGTGGTGTAAACCTGAACCCTGCTCCATGAATGCTCAGTGCTGTTATATTTAGGATGCATAGCTATGCTGCCTACACAGGGTATCCTGTTCTCTCGGGGCAACTTTGGGAAACCAGTTATTCCTTAGCTCCACATTTGGATATGTGCGTGAGAACAGCAAGGCATAGGAAACTTTTAGGTTTTTTGGTTTAAGAAGTGATAGCAACTATCAATATCAACAGTCTTATTAATCACGCTGGCCCAAACAAACTTAGGGCATATCCCAAAAATTTAAACATGCATACTCTTGGAATTCACCTGCCAGGTAAGATCCTGAAATACCAAAGCAAAAGTGCATTTTGTTTTCATGTTCACATGTAGCATATGCAGAAACCATCCCTAATCTCAAAGAAGCAGGAGTAATTGCCACTCTCTTCCCGTGTCCCCTCCGTAAGCGTGCCATGTCACATGTACTGGAATTTCAGCCCACGCAAGGACAAGACTGAATGCTGCTGTGGTGCTCTTTTGAGTTCATCTTCAAGGAAACGTATAGGCTATCCAGAGTCAAGGCCAGTGCATTGCTGGTCTCCCCGCAGCCGCACAGGAAACATCCCGAAGCAGCGAGGAGGAACACGGATGGATTTTCACATCTCTGATGCACGAGAAGCAGCAGCGATAACGCAGTCTTGGAATAGTACAACCAGCATGTATTAATAAAAGCATGACGTGCTGCGACTGATTCATGAGCTTGGCACGTTAGGTGGGAAGAGAATATGTCTAGTTCTGATAGAGCTGGAAGGCTGTTCCTTACATCCTCCAGCACACACGATCCACTGACAAGTATTCTACGAGATTTACCTTAGCAAGTCACAGTTAAGCATGTCTCCACAGACAATATATATGAATGCTATCGTGCCAGATTGAGTTCTTGGAGTTGGAAGTGTATGGCCACTGTTCAAATATGATACATGTCACAATCTCAGATGACCCAAATGCACTTCATTTAGTAAAGGAAAATTTAATAAAGATTTTCCTTTACTAATGAAAACACCTCTAATATCACTCTGGATGATGAGAGAAGCTGCTTCCTTCCTGCTTTCCAGAACCAACTGTTTCAAAGTCACAGGGGACTTCCAGCTTTCATCTAGCAGCTGCATGATGCAGAAGCAACTCTTGATAATCCCCACTGGGACATACTACAAGGGTGTGTTAGTAATGCCCCCATTGTTTCTTAAATGAGTAGGGATTTGTTTCTATGTTTGTGGGATACTGCAAGCTACAAGAAAACTTTCAGACGTTTAAAGAAAAGCTCCTTTATTACCAGGGAAAGTACTCTGAAACCTCAAACTACGCAGATTTTCATGCATTTATGTGTGGGCAAGACCAAAATCTACAAACTTCTCGACATGATCACATCAGTCTCCTTGCTGTGTGCAGGGAATTTTGTAAAGGTGACTCACGTCAACTTTGCTGGGTATACTTTCTATGGTTGTGATGCTGCACTTATAAATATTTCTCTTTCAAAAGTGTTTCCTAAGAATTGTGGTTACAACACATGGTATGATCTGCCTCCTTGAACCTCCTCTGCTGCAGTGGAAAGATTGACACCAGCAAGGGGGAAGCTTGATCTTCTTTGGTTCCTCTTCCTTAGCAAGTTAATGTTCTGAATCTTACTGCCAAAACCAAATTACTGGAAACTGTCCTTCTTTCTTCTGTACCATGGCAAAAACAACTCATACAATTACAAAAGGTCAAAATCCGAAAATCATAATTACACTTCCACAAATTACTCATTCCACATCATACTAGGTAATGGCAAGATATTTTAAAACAATAGATGTTTTAGAACTGCACAGCCTAGCAGCAACTATATGATCTGATAATTTACAATCATCTCATAACACTGTCTGTCAAACTGGGGGGCCACGGGAGCCTTTTGCTAAGACTTTAAGCCTTTAATTTTGCAGTTCTCTGGCTCACCTTTCAGCCAAGGAAGTGTGTTTTCTGTAAAAGCTGATTGCTTTCCCACAGACCTGTGTGACCTGAGCTTACAGGTTAAAGTTCAGTGACCACTTGTGTAAATTGTCTGCAAGACTCTGAATTGACAACCGTCCCCCTGACCAGGTCATGCATGCAGAGTAGAGGTTATCCTTTCAGAGTAGGGCTGTGCCACATTGCCCAGACAAGGGTAGAAAACATTTTTAACAGATGTTAAAAATACATACTTAAAAGTATTTAGAATTTCGTTATAATCTGGAGAAACTTCAGATACCTAAACTTGATGGCATTAAAACTTTTTTACAAAATCAAACGTCTGCACACTTCCACTCCTTTTCCATCCACAGCAACCCAGGGAATTCCTATTTGTGGATACAGGGAAGAATCTCACCAGTGCAGGCTTACATGAAGGCCATAGAAAGGATGTCTGAGCCATACATCACTTGGCATATTTGGTTCATAATTAAAACTTGTCTGCTGCTGATAGGTATGAAGACTTCCTTTCTTCAGTGCTTCACATATCAGGTTTTTTGGTACATGAGACATGATGTCTTGTGGGCTGGAGATAGCATAAAATGTATTATTGTTGGCTATCACATCACATCCAAGATTCAGTAGCAAATAATTAATTTTTTTTAAAAGTAATATTTAAAAAGTAATTCAGATTTTCCTTTACTAATTTATTTACTATGTTTACTGACAGCGCAAGCAAAGCAAAAATCCATTCTGTGAATGGACTGGGGCACAGATATCCCTCCTGTAACAATTTCATATACCATCTTTATTCAAACAACTTCTTACTGAACAACATCATAAGACATTTTAGCTACGGGAATGTTTTGCTGAATGCTTCATTCAGCCACATGTTCTGTACATGCAATGTACATGTAGAAGTTAAATACTCTCAGGTTGTCTGTACTCTTTATAATGCTTCAAAGAACACACAAAATAATCATAGAAATGGCTTGTTACAGACCCTACAATACACATAGAAAGCTGGAAAAATTGATCCTATTCCAAGGCAAGTACATTAAAAAAAAATATTAGGTAGGCTGGTATTACTTTCAGACTTGCAATAATAATAGTAGTAACAACAATAATAATTTTTTAAACACCTACTCTGGATTAACTTGGAAATCTGTTACATAACAGCTGTGGTACTCCCCCCAACAATTTCAGCAGCTCAGCTATGACTGTACACACGTCTTTCATAACCTCAATCAAATTGGTGATTTTAATCTACCTCAACAACTGTTGTTCTAATAAGTATTTCTTGCAAACGAAAAAAATCATTGTAGCAATTATGCAATAATAATTTTCTAAATTACTATAAAACCACCAAAATAAGCCAAAGCTTCTGTTGTTTTTTTTTCTGTGATCATAAACAAGGACATGAAGCTCATTGGAAAGTAAAAAAGCAGAACCTGCCTGTTAAAAAAACATTACAGGTACACCATCATTAACCTTTGCTGGCAATTGGAACAACACTTGCTCAGGTTCTGTGATTAGCCAGATGAAATTGGTATTTGGCACTAACATGATGCTTCTTATATTGAACTAGCACATGGAAAGTGACAACACTATCACAGTATCTGTGTACTCTCCAGCAGTAAAGCACCATGACACTACAGTGATTATTATTCATTTTCCAGAGTGCTGCAAGCCCCAGACATGAAGCTACTGTATCAGAACAAGATGACTGTTCCTGCCACAGCGATGTTGCGAGGGGCATGCAGTGAGCTGATAGATGGATGCAGACAGACCAGAAGGCAAAATGAAACACTGGAACAGTTTTCATTAACAAAATAGATACGACTTTTTGCACACCAGTAGCGTAAAATACTAAACTTCTGCATACATCAGAGCCAAGGGGGTTTAATGAGGGATGCAGAAGACACCTAGGAGGGAATTTTCCAGAAATGCATGCAACAGCTCTTCAGGAACAATGGGCAATTGGAAACAGAGCCTAAAAATGCTTATTTAGAAGTCTAAAAATGAAGGGCGCAGAGGCTGACCTGGTGGGACAATCAGAACAAGAGAGAACTCACATAACGTCCAGATTTGAGTAAGAGGGATGGCGTAATAGCAGGCTTTGGCAGTCATGAGCAAGTGAAGAGAGAAGCTTCACAACTAATGCAACAGAGATGGCAGAGTGAGGGCAATAACACAAAGCAAGAAGCAACAAGTCAGAGCAAAAGACCAATGAACAACCCACTCTGCCACTTTCTCAGTAGCTGTGAAATCCAAGTTGATTAGCTGTCAAGGACAAAAAAAGGGACACCATAATTCAGATCAGCATTTATCAGGCTGGATTAGACTGGAAACTGCCTACCCAGGTAGGAAAAACAGAGAGAGATGTTCTGTAAGAGAGTGGAGACTGAGACAGAGCTGGCATAGGAGGTTTTCGAAACATCCAAGTCAAAGCTGTTTACTAAGCACAATCA
>WAAG01024184.1:37025-60748 GCA_013390105.1 Tichodroma muraria
GCAATTAACTTCAAAATCTATGTTGATTTATAGTAAGAAGAGGCAGGGGGTGGGTTTATATTTGTTGATTGTACAAGATCCCACAAAGGCACTACAGAAAAAGGAAAAAAGAAATAATTGTGTAACATTTTGTGCACTATTTTAACAATCTCATAGTAAGATCATACCAGTATGAATTGATTTGGCTACAGAGGATTTGAAAAAGTACTTTAATAAAAAATAACTTAATAATCCACAATTCATATACAAGACAAAAAGAAAAAAAAAGCCTAAAAAAATCTACTCTCACACGCCTCCAAAAGCACTTCCAAAGAAAAAATTCTTTCCAAAACAGGAATAACTAGCTTAGTCATTTTCTTTTTAAGTTTGCAATATAAACCATCTTGGCTTCCCAACAACTGCAGCAAGGCTTCAAGAAGATTTTCCTCATAGTATTTAATTTGTTAATAGGATTTGCATGCACCCTTCCAAAGAAGTATCAAGATGTATCATTGTTCATGATGTCCAGACAGGGGGAAGAATATTTGTGTCATACAAAATCTATCCATGTTCTCCCCACTGAGAAATAATTACATGTTCAAAACTTAGAGAGGTGGAAGAGTCAGCTCAGATTCCACCTAAGTCTGTAGGATTAATCTCCATGTCAATTCTAATGGTACAAAAGATCTGAGTGTAATTTCCTCTTCTGCCTTGTGGTATACCAGATTGCAGAAGATTGCATGTATTATTTTAAGGTTCTCCAGAGAAAATTTCCCTGGGCTTCCCTACAAGGACTTTCAACCACAGTACAGCTTTTAAGGGGAAAAGCATTGGAAGAAACAGAAACCAAGAACTTAAGGAGTATAGAAAGCAAGTTTCAGAGCAGGCAGAGGTGATAAAAGAGGGAGCAAATTCACGATGGTATCTGAAAATGACAGTGAAAATCTTGGACTGATTAAAGGAAAAAGCAAAATTACCACTGACTATTCCAGGAGAAAAAATTGTGCTGCAAGGGAAAACTGTCAATAAAATCAGGAGTTTGAGTTACATCAGGAAGCTGACTTGCCACATTTTCATATGAACTTGAGTGCCACAAGATGATACTGGTAGATGCACAGAAGAAGGGAGCTGCAGTGAAAAGGGTCAATGTAAACAACTATTGCTGGTGGCAGAATCACCAAATACAAAAATTTTGATAAAAGGTGGAAACAGAAATAGTTTTAACTTGGAGATTCTGAGTGCAGGCAAGGCATAATTTTGTTCTCACTCCAAGCTGACAGGACTGCAGGAGCTGCAGGGTAATGTTTTGAAGACACCCACCCTGCTCAGGGACCTCAGCCATTGGTCTGGGCATGGCTGAACCTTTTGTTCAATGCAGAGGAGTCAGACCCACATCTCCAGCCTCTCCAGCCTAAATAACTGCTCTGTCACGACAGAGATATCTTTGGCTGCTTGTTTTGGGGGAGGTTCACAAGGGGACGTTTTGCCTTCTTTGTTTTCAGGAAAAACATTTAGTGTTTTTCCCCCCATATATTTTTAAAAAGAAAAAGAAAAGAAGGAGTTCTGTAAATTGAATCAAAAAGCAATGAGTATTTCTTAAGCTTCTGAAATCAGTTGAAGCATTTGGGCAAAGCTAACACAGCTAGAGGCTTCTTAGCCACAGCAAAAGGGGACTTTACCCCCATCAAGATGGGAAACAGCCAACAAGTTCCATGGTTCTTTCACCAAGCCTTCCCCTTGCTTTCTATTTTGATTGTGTTGCAGAGGTCCATTTTAACATGCTGGTTTTACTGTTTTGTTTTGGTTTTTCATTTGGACTGCTCTCCAGTGCCTTACTGCTGAAGAGAGAGAGACTTAAGAAAGGCAAATCCACTTAGCACCAGTAACAAAACTTCACATTTCTATAAGAAGATAAACAACTGCCTTTTAAAAACAAGGCTGTTCTTGTTTATCTGTTGGTTCATACAGAACAGTTATCAAGCCAGAGGAGTCCTGGTGATTGTGTTTTGCCAGCACAGAGAGAACAAAGGATTATGAAAAATAATATAAACTGATGACATATGTTACCAGTATTAAAATTGATGCACATTCCTGTGTAGTTTAGGGGAAGCCAGGAGCCAGGATTTTATCTTTCACAAAGTCAGAAAATAAAAGCAAACCATTTCAGTCTTATAACAGGGAGGTATTTCTTTCTGTCTGCTTGGAGAGGAGAGGTTGGGGGAAGCAGAGTTTGGTTTGGATAAAACTCAGACAATCCACCTCCTCCTGCCAAGCAGATCCAGTTTGACACAGGTACTTCTGTGAGTATTTTCCCCACTAAAAGGTTATGAACTAAAGCCAGGAGCAACCAGATGTCTGTCAAAAAGCAGCAGGATCAGACCTACCATTTTCAGACACAAAACCACATTTCATAAAACATTTTAATGTCAAGTATTAAAATCTTTCAATAGTGGTGGCATTTAGATGTTGCAGCCAGAAATTAGGAACTTTTTGTCCCAGTCATAAGAAAAAAAATCGCACAAAAAGCCACCCCTGCTTCGGAAAGCTCTCCCACCTAGCCTTTGACTTCTGTACCATCACAAGCAGTTCGAAACTGTTCACTGAGGTCTCTCCTCCCGTTGCCCCTTAACCCATGCTCACCTGGTCTTTTGCTTGGTCTGGGAATCTTCAAATGAGCCCAGGTTTGCAGTTTCGCTCCATTCCTGACCTGACGGTTCCCACAAAGCAAAGGAACTTGTTTGTAATGCTCACGCATTATGCCGGGATGGTGCCCTGTCAACACATGCAGCATTATGGACTGGAAAATCCAAATACAGTTTGCAAAGCCATTGGAGGTTTTCCACAGAGTACTTGCTAGGGCCTTTCCTAATTGAATTTGCCAAAATTCACATGAACTCAGATTTAATCCAATCAGTTCTACATCACATGTCTTTCAACATTGACAAAATATTTTTTTCTAATTGCGAGTCTCTTATGGAACCAAATGAATCAGAAAGGGATTTAAATGAAAACCAGTCCAGATTGTTCTACACTTTAACCTTACATCTGTGCTTAATTAGGATGCTCAATTTCCCTAAACTCAAGTCATAAAATGGAAGTAATCTGTGGCCTGTTTGTCAGTCATTATAGGGCAGCAGACCTGCAAATCAGGACAGGCTCAAATGCACAAGGTCCTGTTCAACCCGGCCATTGAAGGAAACATGGGAGATGTTATTGTGCAGCAGGCTGGAAGGAAGTCAGCAGAAAAGTTTGCTGAGAAGGACATGTGTGAATTACCTATGTGCTGAGAATGCAGCTGAATCTTTAAAGACGGGAGCAAATGAATGTGCAAAACGTGATTATTTAAGCTCCCCCATTCCAGCCACATGAGGCTCTTATGGAAGGCCTGAAAATAGCTGGTCCTGGACAGTATCTTCAGTCACAAAAAAGGCAGCAGCCTCCTCTTCACATCTAAACTCTTCTGTTAATAGTGCCAGCGCCTTTGGCTGGCATAACCTTTGAGGGTGTAATTTTGAGACATTACAAAGTCCTCAGCAGCTGCACCACTACGGGAGCCCTGCTCTCTGGTCCTGGTCCTGCACACCATGTGGGCCACCCATCTTTCCCTCCTTGTGCAGTCATATCCCATAGAGCTGTCTCATAGCAGCTATGAGCAAGTAAAACGCTCCATAACCCTTTCCAAGGGATTTTCTAGGGATCAGGATTGTTTCCCTGGCTCAGTCTTGTAGTCCAGTCTTACATATTGAAACACCATCTGAGACTGCAGCAAAAGGTTGGCATCTCCTGGAAAGGCTTTGTCACCAGTGTTCTTGCTCCATAGAGCAATGTCCTTGAACACCTTGGCTCCTTGCAGGCAGCAAAAGTAGCTGCAATTAACCCTCATCCTTAAAAGTGAGAGAAAGGCTTGTCATCTAGAGTTGTTAAAGATGCACTATCCAGGGCTGTGGCAAATCACTGGAGGAACAATAAAACCCTACCCCACACACCAAGGTCTGTCATCATTCATTTCAAACATGCACTTCAGAGTGTTGCTATTATGTTGTTTTTTGACATCTTGAGATCTGCATGAGAAATCCCTGTGGACGTGCTGTAAATCCATATCTACAGCAGTAAGTTTTCATTGCATCAGTGTTATTAAATATATATATGCACTTATATATATATTATTTGGCGATGCTGAATGAACAATTGGCCTTTAACTCCTCCTAGACTATTAGGTCGTACTATAGGTCAGTGAAAAAGTAATTTTCCCTAGATTTGTAATAAGGTCTGGGATTTGACCTATGACCCCAATGTCACAAGGTATTCATTATCTCCACACAGATGATATACAGGCAAAGAAACATATATTTTTTATAGAACTGGAAGAATTATATTTGATGGATACATTTTATTAGATGGATTTTATTACCTGGATAAACTCAATTAGCAGACCTCATTAATTTTGAAAATGTAACTTATTTACATTGAGCTATTTTCTTGTGGCCATTAGCATTCAAAACATATAAACTGGAGCTCAGGGCACAGCTGAATTTTTTTGGTTCAGTGGCCAAATGAAAAAAAACATGAGGGAAGAAAAAATCTCCTAACAAGAACAGAAAGATTACTTGTGTAAATGCAGAATGCTTAATTTAGCATAGTATTAAACATTTTTTTCCTGGTTCTTAAGTTAATATTTTCTCTTTCATTTTTTTAAAAAAATATTAACATTCAAAATGTCATTTCCTAATGAGCAGCTGAAATGCTTTGCTTCCAAAACAAGAGAAACTAGCACTTTTGGGGTTTGGAAGTTGTTTGCTTTATCTTTATTTAGTAAATAGCTTCAATCTTCTGCCTGTGGACTCAGGAAACAATTTCACTAGTCCATGAAAAACTTCCGCCCACACTGAAAACCTCTGTTTGCAGAAAAATAGTAATGACATGTAGTAAGTAGAATGTAAAAGGCTAAAGACATAATTGAAAGACATCAGCATAAAATATACCCATACCAAAACAGGTTGCAGGAGTTTTTGAGAGGTAAAGCCTGAGTCTGTTGTCCATTTGTCCACAAAGTATTATTCCTCAGCTGATTCCCAGGTGCAATTTTGCCACAGCAAAATCCACAAAAATCCACCCTCTGTATGGCAGATGTCTCTGCCTCTCTCCTTACCATGAAAGGGGAGGGAAAGACCATCAGCAGATTATGAAGTTCATTTTCTAATCTTATGCTTCTTAATTGGGTGTCTGGGTTGAGCTACGATTGGAGAGACATAAAACTTCACCTGAGACCAAGCCACCACACATGGCAATGCAAGAGTTGGAGTGGGCTGGAGAGGGGGACCCTGCGTTGGGATCCCTGCTGCTGCTCCCAATGCAGGGGGGGTCCAGGCAATGTGCCCACACCACACATATCTGGTTAGAGCCAGTTGAGGTGAATCCCACCCACCTGCATCCTGGAAAGTCACCAGTGATCGCGTTAGCACAGAGGTCAATATCCAGGATGAATGAATCTCCCCTGAGCTCTCCTCTCCCAGTTCCTGTACCCCAGAGCTGCTGTGAGTAGCAAGGTGGGAGACCTTGAGAAAAGGGAAAGCTCCCAGGTGTGTACAAGGTCTGATTAGAGTTGTATTAGGAAAAAAGGGACATAGGACAATGGTATTCCTGCTGCCTTCCACAGCAGAGCACTTCCTCTGAGATCTTATCTAGACAACTGTAGTTAAGAACAGGCATTAGTGGCCACAGGCTTGGCTGAGAACTGACAGTGGAATGGCAACACAGCATGAATAACCAACCTTCTGATGCTGAGAATCCAGCCCCTAGAACAAGGTCCACTACTCTATTGTCAGCATCATAAAGCAGCTTTTATTTTGAGACTGAACTTCTTGTGTGTCCATCCCCTGAATTTCTGTTAAAAGACTAAACCTGCTTGGGGATAAAAATCCATTACAAGTGAGAAGCAATTTACAGTAGAGAATTGACCTATAAAACCAACGCATTTCCACTGCACTAATCCAAAACATATTTCAGGTCTGCAGTCTGAAAAAAGTCTTGTTAAAATGACCAGGCTGTTAAAATTATGGTTTTAGTGCAGTAAGCCTGTATATTTTAACTGAATTTTCCTGTTTTGGGCTGTAGTCCTAGGAAATTTTCTAATACAGTGACCTCACTCCTCAAAAAACGGTGGGAGGTTTAAAAGTAAGGAAGACCCCTGGGACTTCAGAGTAAGCAGCTACAAGTCTCCCTGCCTTTCAGATTTCTCCCCCTTATGCTCATTTTTGCATCATCTCTCATACTGTCCTTTACACCTGGAACATTTTGGCCTCTTTTTATCTGCCGAATATTTTCCCTTCTCCGTTTCAAATTCCTCCCTAACTCACTAACTCACTTCCTTCTGACTTCTTGGATCTGGGGCCCCATTTTCCCACACTGAAGCTCACTCACCCAGGGGGAGAAAGCCAGACAGCCAGTGCATGTGGTCTGCAGTCGCCTCTCAAAGTTCAGGATATGTGCACACATGCACAGTGACTTGGAAGATGACTCCCAGCAGCCAGGACAGGAGCATTTAATGTTATCCCAGATTATTGAGCTCTTTTTTTCAGGAGGAGTCCACAGCACTTGAACTAGGATCCTTCAGTTCTTGTGTAGAAGTCAGAGGTTCAGAGAAGGGAAAAGCAGTGTCCAACATCTTAGGAAAGTCAACTTCAGCTCCTGAGGGCTCCATGTCCTGTTCCAGAGCCCACTGAACTCTGTGGGAAGAATTCAATGGGCTTTGGGGCACTGTGCCAGAAGGGTTACATGTCAGAAAAGAATCACAGAATCACCCAGAAACAATAAACTCCTGTCATGCAAAAGAGTCATAACCCGATAAACTATTTCAGTGGAAAACATCTTCATGAGCTGGACAGGTTCTCAGTGACCGCTGGGAAGCCCCTCTGTGTGTGTGCGCCTTTTTTTTCAACCAGTATAGAAATGCAACTTCAAATTAAATCCACTCTTCTTAATAAGAATGTTGACAGAATGAGAACTGGAGTAAAAATAAAGCTAAAAAATCTTTAATTTTTTCCTTTTCCTATCCTCTTGCTTCCAGATGTTGCAGTCATCAGTACTTCAGACATTATAAAAGGTGGTAAACATGAAAGATTTTATAATAAAATAAATCATGAGTGTGGCAGAATACTTCATAGCAAAGTATTTTATTAGCATATAGATTATAGCACAAGGTTAAAATCCAGCAAAGAGGCAAAGTCACCTGTCAGCCTTGTCTGTGTCCACTGTCACTAATTCACTCTTCTACCACTTAAGTGGTAGTAGTTAATTCACACTACCCACTCAGCAATAGGCAAACATTCGCCTTGTTCAACATTTTGCTCACAGTGTGTCTGGAGAGACCCTCCCTATTTCCTCTGATGTCACTTGGAAGCATTATCTCTAGGCAAGTCTGGGTTTTCCTGACACCATCTCTACCTATTTCTATATTCCTCCGTTCTAGTGCATCCTTGCTTCCACCTCCTGTAAGGTGCCTTTTTGCATTGGAGATCCACCACAAGCACTCTGCTTACTCAAAGGAGTCTTCTGATGTCTGCCTCTCTTAGTACCAGAACTAGCTGTTCTTTTGCTTTGAGAATGCTTGAGAGCATGTGTTCTTGAAAGCATGTCAGCTTTTCTGAACTCCTCTGCCTTTCAGAGCTGCATCCAGTGGGAACCCACTTATTAGTTTTCTAAATAAGCTGAAATCTGCTCTCCCAAAGTCCACCATCTGCTCTCTGTTACTCTCCTTCCTCACTCCCTGCAGGACCTCCCACCCCACCAGTTTTTGGTTCACACATCCCCAGCCCCTTCTCCCTTGTCATTGAATAGCAGAGGTAGTTATCCCCAGTTGGTCCTGCTTGTGCTTATTTCAAGAAGTTATCCCTGATGCCCTCCAGAAACCTCCTGTACTGCTGGCGTTAAACTCCTCTGTAAGAAGCAGGGTCTGTTCTTCAGGCCTCTCCCTGAGACTGTACCAGCCCATGGCAGCCACCTCCAGTGTGCAGGCTGACCCACCACTTCTCAGTTATTCCAACAACATTGCAGTTAAGTGGTGGGGAAAAAAAAAAAGTCTTCTAGTTTTCAATCTTGTTGCAGCACCTTTGGTTCATTTTTAGGTCTGTACCTGCAGACGGGCTGAGGAAACAGAAGTTCCCGCGTGGTTTGGCTACGTCAGGAGGTACCAGCCCCAACCACAGCTCTTGTGGCCAACAACTGCTCTCTGCCTTGAAGAAAGCACAGACCACCAAGCACTGGCAGCAGCAGGGTTAGTTCATGGACAGTGGTGCTCTGCAGGGGTCTGTACCTGTTCCCCTTGCATCTTCCCCACAGTTCCTTCATGGCTTTGCTCCTCTCAAGGCGGCTAAGGTTGGCACCAAGACATGTAAAGCTAGAGAGGCCCAGGCATGATTAGAGACAGTTGGAGAGGTCATTTGCTGCATGATGACAGTCTGGGACTGAATAATTCCAAGCCGACCAGTCTGCTGGAGTCAGCAGAGACCTTATGGAGAAGCACAGGCTGCACTATCAAACCACTGTTTCCTCCACTCTCCAAAGCATGCAGTATGCCTTTCAATCAAAGAGCTCTGAAAGTCTCACCCTCTCAAATGGCCAACAAGTGTGTTTGATTATGTGGCAAAGAAGAATTTCAGATGTTGACAAAGCCTTGTTAATCAGGAGAGCAGAGGTTTATCAACAGAGATACACCATGTACAAGGAGAAATTTCAGCACCACATTAGAAACATAAATTAGTGTCTTCTCTGAGCTTGTGGCACGGGCAAAACATATCCTCATATGGTATAAACACTTGGTAAGATGAGCGTCATAGCTTTACCATGATTTCACCACATGAGAGTAAAATGGCCATTCCAAACTGACACAAATCAAAATTTTATGCTACCCTAGGGCATGTTCTGCCTCCTCTTCTTCTTGTGATGATCTCCATCAACCATCAGATCATATAATTTAATATAACACAAAATACAGACCTCTTGACACAGATTATCTCCTGTACCCGAGGAGGGACAGTTCTAATTCATACCAGATTGCTTCAGACTACAAGAAATACCATGTCAGTGGAGGGCTAGCCAAGCACAGGTGTGCCTCACACTGTCCAAAAGTGTCTTTTCATATTCTCCTTCTTTTCACCCAAATGGCAGAAGATGTGGGAGGCAGCTAGCAGCACCTCTCTGCACCAACTGAGAATGATGCCAAGTCCCAGTTAACACACTCAAAGGTCACATTCAAGACGTTCTGTACAGAGGTGAAAGGAAAAAAGAATCTGCTATTTTACTTTAAGAAGGAGTCACACATCAGCAGGGAAAAAAAAGAGAGAAAACTTCAGAATCAGTGCATGAGAATGTTTAATATATTGCCAGAATGTCAATGAATATTAAGCAAATTCCAAGGAATCTAGAGAAAATGCTCCCTTTGAGTCAAACATTAATAAAAGTGTGCAGTGATTTAAGAATGATCTCATGCTCATGGTTATTTCCCATTTGCAACTTTTTTCTTGGTATAGTTTCGTGGAGATTTTTAAACTCCCAGATGTTGTAAAGTTAATTACACAATCACTTGTGTATTACAAAAAAAAAAGCATAAATAATACTGGATACATGAGTCACTACAGTGCAGCACAGAATGAAGGAAAATTGATTGTCAGAAAAAGGCAATTTATACATAGTTTCAGTGCTGAAATACTTCAGTATTCTTCAGGAAGATCCTGCTTTTTGCAAGGGAGAAATTTTCGGCTCAGTTTGAAAATTGCTAGGAGCTTCCTCTGTGCACAATCTGGAAGAGCAGCAGAACCCCAGCTGGAAAGTAATGCTTGCCAGTGAAGGGAAGTATAAATGCAAACACATCTAGAGGACAGTCTTTTGCATATAAGTACCTTATAAACCCTCTGCTCATTGTGCAAGGCAAGATGTTAGAAGCTGTGACTTTTAAGGGCCAATTGTTTTGGGAAGCACATGCACTTGGGAGTACCACTGGCATTCATGAAATGCATAACTGCCACCAGCCTGGGGCTGGGGATGTGTCAAGTCACTCAGCACGACTTCAGATTTACAGGATTTGAGTATATAAAAATGTGTGCACAGGTTCACAGTAATGTTTGGAAAGTGTAGATGTTCCTCCCCTTTTTAACAAAGTGATGCATTAGAAGTTACTTAAAAACACAGCTGGCTTCAAAACAGCATTTGGGCTTCCTCAGCCTCCTTCCTCCTTCAAAAATATTCATGTTCACTTCCTCAGTGGAAAGAGTAAACCTGTGAATAAAGACCAAAGAGATCAGCCACCAACTCATTCGCTTTAAAGAAAACCCTCTGCTTGTTGAAAGACAACCAGCCATCTGGGCTTGGGCTGTGCTGTACATTGGGCTTTGGGCCGTAGCGTATGACTGAACCTCTTCCATAAGGATCCCAACCAGGCAAGTCACTAAATACCTGTCCCAGCAGACAGGGAATGATTCTCATGCTGGAATGCGCTGTTACCTGCCATCGACGGAAAGGTGCTTGTGCGCAAATGGCAAAAGAGAGGACAGATTTAATGTAAGTCAAATTCCAGACGTAAGAGGGATCCAATGGTAGCATTTGGCGATAGCATTAAAATTAGGAGATAGTTTGTCTGATAAGTACTTGTGAAAGCAAAGAGATTTCCAGGAAATAATAGTCCATAGATTCAGAGAACTGGAGGCAGAGTTGTAATTTCATTTCTTAACAATCATTTTCTCCTCTTTTCCCTGTCTTTTTTCTGAAGGCTAATGGGTCATATTTAGGCACAGAGGATGACAGTTCACTACCTCTGACTATTTGTAGTTAACTCTTTGACTCTGACACAAGATCTTGGGGGATTACTTTGCAAAGCAGATTTAAAAAAATAATTCCTACTACATTTGCCAGGTCTTGAGACATTTATTAACTTTCTTGCTATGAATTTTTATCAGACCAATGAGGAATATTCATTCCTAAGGGGTTTAAACTAATAAAACTGTAAAGTGAAAAGCTGTAACCAGTGCTTCATCTCTTGATCACTATGTTTTTAAAACTGAATCTCATCTTGTAACTAATCCCAACTATTTCTGCTTTTGAGAATACTTAAGATTTGTCTGTGTTGCACTGTGTATTTTAAAGCCCTGACACCTGGAATCCTGTGAATATGTCGGAAACAAAGTTCCATCTCAAAACCAAAATGAAATTCTGCAAGTGTTATATAAAGAAACATACGAACACGTGATTGATGTAGGCTCCTAAACTGACTGGGTTTAGAGCCAAGAGGGATTGTTGTGTGACACAGTGCTGGAGTGTCCCTGCTAGCTCTTCCAGCACGGAGGCGAGAGTGGCCACCCTCTGACGATAAACAGTCTGAGCGGTGGCAGTGCAGGGCTGCACTCCACAGCACACTGAGGTGCCAATGTGCCAAGGGTGGAGGCAAGAACCAAAAAGGGGGTCGCTTCTATGGCTTCCAAAGAACTTTCCTTGAAAGGTCCAGGGACAAAAGATAGACACGGGTGTGAAGGGATTTTTATACGGGGGAGGTCTCAGGGGCGGATACAAATCTTCAACCAACAAGGGATTGAGTGAGGAGGAGCACAAGGTGGGGTTTACAGTACATAGATCAATAGTGAAAAACATGGGAGGGGAACGGTTTGAACAAACCAGTGGGGTGTCGGGGATCAGGGGAGGTCCAAAGTAGGGGCGGGCATAAAGAAGGATTAGGCAAGGAAAGTTTGGGAATAAGGGGTAGGTCCTGGGTAGATGGCCAGCTGGGGGGTGTGTCTGTGTAACAACAAAACAAAGGGGAAACAAAATACAAAACCACACCAGAACAGTTGTGATTGTCTCACTACTTTCCATGTAATTGAGCCTCTAGAACTTCCCTATATTAATTTGTGCTTCAAGATTAAAAGCTGTACTTGCAGCAGAGTGGTTCTTTAAAAAAAAAAAAGTTTCATTTTGATTTAAAAATCTCCACTAATGAAGAATCCAGTACAATTCTTTGTAAATCATTCCAAATGATTAATTATCCCTACTGTCAAGAATATGCACCTTCTTTTTTTGGCCTGAATTTACCTCACTTCAGTTTCCAGCCACTGGTCTTATTAGTCACTGTACCTTTGTCTGACAGACTGAAAAGCCCTGTATTACCTACATCTTTTCCTCGTGGAGGTACTTACAGTCTATGATCAAGCCACTGTTAATCTTCTCTCCTAGAAGCTGCTTTCTTTATTAACTATCCTTTAATTATTCACAGAGCTCCTCTCTGAACTCAGATCAATTTTTTTTTTTACAACCTTCTTGAATTTTGAGCACTGGTTCTGGACATAGGACCCCAACAAGCACAGCCCCAGTACCAAGAACAGCAGCAATAACCCACTCCTTTTTCCTTTCTTTTTGTACCAGCAGGAAGTTTTAGCCCTTCTGGCCTTAGTGCCATGCTGGGAGGTCATGCTCAGGTGATTTTCATCCTGGCCACAAATACAAATACAATTTCCAAAATTTTCTATTTCAAGCAGAGCTCTCCTGGAAGTGCAAACTGCATGTTCATTCCACATTTCAGTCATCCCAAAACACTTCTGCTACAACCATGTCCAGCATTTTCTCCCTGTCTCAGTATCTCTGTCTCCAAATCATTGTCTCAGCTGTTAGGGACTCCATCCTTGATCCTCAAATTATTACTAAAAATGGGAGACAGCAAGAAAGCAAAAAAAACCCCAGAGAATGTACCTTCTTGATGGAAACTCCCTGTTTACAATCAGATTTGGACACACCATTGAATTCACTTTCAGCCTACTTATTGTGTGACATTGAATTTATAACATTCTGATTTGTTATTCAAGGTATGTGGTCTTATATGCAATAGAGCTGGAATTTTATTGCACTTCAAATGTTATTGCTTCTGTAAACCAAGGTTGCAATGACATTAAAATTTATCCTGAACTAGTCTGACAAGATTCTTCTATAAATAATTATTAATGACATTTTCTTCCTTTAAATGATTATTAATCTGGTCCTATATATGCTCCTCTATTACTTTGTCAAGGAATGCTATCCAGCAGTTTTGATTACTTGAGGTATCTCTTCTGATTTTTCTAAATATGAGTGCACCTGCTTTTTTTCTGAAATCTTTCTATTTCCCAGAATTTGCTGAAACTCAACATTAATGATCCATCATGCTTCTTAGCTCAAAGCCTGAAACTCTTGGAGCTGATAATATGAAAAGTACTATTTTGGTAACTGTAACTTAGCCATATCTTTAGACACTGTAAAAGAGGGACTTATTTTATTGTTATTGCATGACTTAAGTACACTATCTGTTTTCTTCTCTCTTCCTCCAGTCAGAATATAGAAAGGTTTATTGAATATTTCAGTCTCTTATTGACAGTTCTGCCATATCTAAGTCATTAGTGAAACAACACTTTTATTGAGATTCCTTTTGCTCTTTAGAAACTCAAAAACTCCTTCCACTGCCTTACATTCTACTGGCTATAGCTTTCCCTTTGTATCCTTTTTCTTTCCTCATAAATTTTCCAAATTTCATAATTTATCCTTACCACTATTCACTTTTTTTCATATACTTATTTTTAATTGCTGTGAATACTTTCTCTTCCCTTATGTACTCGGCTTCTTTTAAACCTCCTTTATTGACTTTATGTTTTTAGCACTTGGGTAATTTATAAAAACTCATAAAATAATTCAGTCTTTCATATTTTACCTTTTCAGATCTTCTAAGCTGACTCATATCTTAACTATACTTTTTATTGTGGAATGGGACACAGAAACTCTAAGTAAATTTACTGCTAATCTGAACTTTATGTTGTTTGCATAAATAGACGTAGTAAATCCAAGCCTGAACAGCTGCTGACTTCTACTTCTCAGCTCAGCTTCTATCTGTTAAGAGGAGGCCAGATCCCATTGGCCTCAACAAATGATTGACAACAAATTGTCCTGTGTTGTTTGTCACCCTTTCTGAGCTGGAATATTGTCACCTATAATTTTGCAGAATTTCAAGGGTATTTTAGTACTTGGCAGCATGAGACTTCCAACACGTGTCATTCAGACTGAAATCCTCCACAATAGCACAACCTTTCTTTTCCTACACCTGTAGAAGGGTGTTTAGACAGCCAGTCATCCTGCTCTCTACCATGATTTGGCAGTCAGCAATAGGCACCAGCAGCTTCTCGTCTTCTGCTTTATGTTTTGGAACAACAGCCCATAAGCATTTAAGAGTACTTGGCAGTGATTCAGAGGCAGCTGTTGCTATTTTCAATGTAGACTGCCTTTCTCTGTTCTTTTATGCAAATTCCATCAGTCCTTGAATAAAAGTTTCTTACCACTGATTTTAACATTCCAGTCATGTCAATTTTCCTTCCGGTGGCTTATAATACCAAGTGGAGTGTGTGTGCACTAATCAGTGAGCAAGGTCCCTTTCCTTTTGCTTATTACTGAGATCCTTGCAGTCCTGGAAGCAATTAGAGACTTTTCTTCAGGTCTCTGGCACCTTGATTAATTTTCTTCTGGGTATCTTGAATTTTCTGCTTTCCTCCGCCAGCTTGTCCTTTTGTTGTTGTTTAGTTCAATACCTTTTAGACCAGCCTAAGCAGCCCATATCTCAAAAAAAAAAAGTTTCCATCTGCTGTGATTACTTCTGAGACTAGTTAACCAGCCTTTCCTCTCCACAAGAGAGACAAAAATTCCTTTAAACAAAAACAGTCTGCCCAGTGCCGTTAACCTTGCCAGCAGATCACTTCTGGACAGCATTTGGGTGCATCTTCACTATGGTCTCTGGAGCCACGCAGTCCTGGGTCACAAACGCTAGGCACGGCAGAAGCAACCAGACAGAGGGGATGAGAACTTTCCCTGGCACTACATTCTCCTCTGCTGACAACAAGTCCACCCAGACCCATTCTAGTATGGCTTTTTTCAAAGGAGCATGAAACTTTGCACCTTCTTATTTCATATAAGATATACTTAATTTTAATGTAAAAGTATAAGACAATGCCTTGGACATCAAGAACTTCTGCCATTTTGGGTTTCCTCTTACATCATTTATTGGGCTGGATCAGGGACATGAGGATGTGGGGGGCAACCAGGGCTCAGCTGATACAGATGGGCATCAGACTTCTCAGAGCCCTCCGAGAGCAGTTAAGGGACCGCAAGTTCATTCCTTGCCAAACACGCTCCCCATCCAGTTGTTTGCCAGCAGGATCTCCGGTTCCTCAGTGGGGGTCTTTGGGAACATTGCACGCTAAGGTGCTGGGTTGCCCTCTGGGATTTAGGCTGTTCAAGTCCTCCCAAACATATGGTTTAATTTCAGACAAACATAGCTAGGAAATAAGCTCAATTCCTCTACTTTCCTCACAGGTTGTAGAAGAGATCGGTTCAGCAGAAAGACAAAGTTTCTTGTGTATCCAGGCAGCTTTATGGCTCAGCTTCTGAAGGATAAAAGGTTGATATCACGCTGCTTTTGCAGCCTGACAGGTCACATTGGAGCAATGGCCATTCCTTGGCAAGTATGTGTGGAGCACAGCAGGTCCATGTGAGAACTTCCTTAGAGTGTAGGAAGATTTCTTCCTTCTTTGTTCACCTACACAACAGTCAGCCTGTACCCTAAGATAATTATTATACTTTCTTATGTTTCCTTTCTGCTGTATATCCATTTAGCATCATGCCATACAACCTTTTGTGTGCTGCACTGAGAATCATTGGGCTTTGATGCTCATCACTGACTTTCCTGCCAAGCAGAGTTATTCTTTTGGCCCTTTCTGTTTTATTTTATTTTTTTTCAGAGATTGATTATATCAGTAGAGTGAAGAAAAGTATTACAGGGAGAGAGGAGAGACACTGTGGTAAGAGAGGCATTGGAAGGGAAGTCAGCATATATTTGTGCTGTCAGTTTTAATGCATCATTTGTTGACTCTGTGTATTTTATGTGGTTCAGAAATAGTTTTTGCATATCTTGTCCATCTTCTGTTTTATTCTGAATTGAGATGTTAGAGTTTCATGTTCTTTATTGTGTTTAGACTCCTTTCTTAGATTCTTGGGATGGATACTAGTCTCCCAGGTCTGACATTTGCAGGGGGTCTGTGGAATGGCTAATCCTTCCTTCCAACAGGACCTTTCCTACAGTATTTGATGAGATGATGCCATGGTTTCACCCAAGCTGTCAACCAAGCATCATGCAGCCTTTCGCTCCAATGTCCCCCCTCTTCCCCTTCTTTTGCCCCTAATCAGCCTCTGAAGAGGTCCTCAAAAATTGCCAATGCTGACTACATTGTAAGTTGTCATGGAGGAGTACTGGGAAAAGTTTAAAATCTGGGGGTTCCCAGGTACACCCACAGCCCCATATTAGCCACTGCAAAGAAAACCAGCCCCAGCCAAAACCAGTTCAGATGATCATAATAATGATGTCTCACCTTTAAAATTGTGTTTAGTAATATCTTTCCAGAAACTGCACAGCACAGCCAACTCTTGAGCAGAGAATAGGTGATTTTGCAGTCTAAAGACTGACAAACCCTACTTGTCACACTCACAGACAGATCCCTTTAATCATTGAAAACTGCTGTACTGACTCTTTTTAAATAGGGAATAAGGACTGTGACAGGGTTAGGTTTCAGGAAGTGAACCATGGAGGTGAAGTGATTTTTCCCCAAGTAATGTTAAACCCTCAGCAAAAAGATATTGGGGGGTGGGAGGAGGGGAGAGGAAGCACAACACCTTTTCCTCTTTCAGTTCTTTGGAGAGTAACTATAACTCCTTCTGGGGGAAAAATATCACAGTGTATCCTGTTGACCACTGCTAGCCATGTTGAATATGGTCTGCATGGGCCTCACTGTGCCAGCAAACAGAGCCAACACTGAGCTGCTGGCACCGTGTCCTATAGAGCCAGCATGCACCAGCTGCTGGCCAGCAGGGCTTAGAGCCCCTCACACAGAGCTAAACAGCAGTGCTGCATCCTATGTGCACTTTCAAGGTGGTCTAGTCAGGGTTTGAACGTAATCATTTTACAGAAGCAGAAACTGAGGCAAGAAGATAAAGAGTTTTCTGCACTTTATTCAGTGGAGCCAAAAATATCCCTTTAGTTTCCCAAGTTCCCTAAAAGATGGTTAAATTACATTCCTTAATATTTGTACTATTGAAATACCAAAACACAGTCATCTCTGCACAGAGGCAATGGGACAGTTGCACAGGCTAGCTTAGAAGCACCAGATCAGATTACCTGCTAATGTCTGTTTCTGTGTTTGCCAACAGTCAGGATGCTTTGACACTAGCACCAAGACCAGTCCAGGCATTCTAGCTCCTGGAAAACAAGGCAAGCATTTTGAAAAACAAATGGTGGGACAAATTAGGTTGAACTGATACCTACAAGGGTGTTGTTGAATTTTTTATTTTTTTTAATTGACTGAGAAATTGTATGTTTATTCTTAATGGAGTGAGAGTTTTAAACTCACCAAAACAAACACAAGAAGCTGCTGGGCGATGCAGATAACAAAATTACCACATGAGACAGAAGATCAGTAAGCCGCTTCTACTGTACTTACAGTGCCCAAGCAGAAAGCTGTTGACTGGGGTAACACAGGTTAACAGACATCATGTAAAAAACTGATTTCTAAGTCATCACAGGCCAAGGAAATATATTTTTCCCTTTCAGGAAAGGACTAGTAGGAGAGGGGGAATGATTTTCCTTTGCATTTCAGACCAACTACTTGGATCATGCAAGTGCTGCTATACAGATTCTGTTGGCTGAATCCTGCACAGGCACATGTAGGCGAGGCTTCCTGCAGGGTAGATATCTTGATGACAGAGAAGAATTGCAGAAATTGATTTTGGTTTGTCTTGATTTCTAACGGGAAGACTTTGAAAAGATACCTTGAAATACTCATTGGCTGAAATGAGAAGGAGGAGGGAAGTGTGTAGCATTTATGCCTGAAAAGGCAAAGCAAGCAGAGGCTATCAGCTGTGGACACTGTGGACTACCTTTTGTCATTCTTTGGAATACAGGAGCAGCTGCTACATGTATGCACATCCAGGTAATCCAAGAAGAGAAGCAAACTGCAGGAACTGAATGAACACAGTAGAACCCATCTCCAGCAGAAGCTGGAGTATAGAGCTGTAGACAACCAGTCCCTAATTCCTCCTCTCTTTCTAATACACTGTCTGGTCTTGTAGACGTTAATAGCAGAACTCCATAGGCACCTAAATGCTCACTTTCATCAGTACTCTGGAATTTAGCAAAACCTCACAAATCCGTGTTTGGGTTTCTGCTGCATTTAATAGGACCACAAAGAAGTTCAGTGTGAGTGTTGTACATGTTGCTCACAATTTAGAAATTTAAAATTAGGTAATTTGGAAATGTTCTTGATTCTCACAATCCTTTGAAGCAACTAAACAAAATGTGCATTATCAACAAAACAAGAAACAATGTGGGAGGAAAGAGAACATATTATCTATGTAAATGAGAAAAAACTACAACACTGAAATGACCATTCATTATGGTTCACTGTTTGCAGACACACTTACAAAATAAATTCTCATTAAAAGAAAAAAATAAAAAAAGCAAGGAGAAGTGAAATAATTGCCATTATGTGTCGGTCAGAGTGTTTTTCCATTAGCTGCAATTAAAACAGTATTGGTAAATGAAAATAATTTCCCATTTTGTACTTATTGTGAGAAAACATTAAAGAGGAAAAAAAATAAGTGAAATGAAAAAAAACCAAAGCATAATAATTAATATATTGATGATTAGGCATCATCTCTGGCCTGATCGATCATCATGAGGTTTTGGTTTTATTTAATTAGAGTATGGTAATTTCATACAGAATCCCAATGTGCTGATGAAAACTGGCATGTGAAGACATTGACCTTCTGCTCACATATGCAACATCTCCTTGCAGTGCTAACAGCCTATATGCATCAATGCTAAAAGGCTTCTGTCTCACAGGAGAGCCCCTGTATCAGGGGGATATCATTACCGCCTACAGCGAGATCAGAGTTTGGCTCTTCTTGGTGCACAGGAGTCTGGGGAGCAAAAGGGAAATTGGGTTTGCCAGAATAATAATTGGTGTTATGAGATTATGGAGTGCCACCATAAACTGAAAACGAACAGACAAGTTTCTTTTTGTTTGTTTTATTAAATGCTATTATTGTTATTTATTATGTTCTTGGTCATCAGTTTTCTCAGAGCTGCTAACAAAATGTCACATAAATCCAGCCTGTCCCTTTCTGACCCTTATAACATCATGCAATTTTCCTCATTCACCCTTAATTTGAGGTATAAACTAATGTGAAAACATGCTTTTTATTAAGTGGTAGGTTTTGCACTAAATACATTTCTTTTGCAGTAGGAGGCAACTGCATAAGAAAAGAATATCTCAGCCAGATCTCCTGCATTCTTCTCCCAATATATAAGCAAAAAAATATGCATGTGTTCCATTTGCCAATTGCAAAATAATTATAATGTTTGATGGACAAAAACTCAGCTGTCAGGAGAGAAGACAGACGATTCTGCTTCTTGAATGCTATTGACTTCATGGGGCCAATAAAACAACTTGCAAATAAAAGAAACAGGAACCGATTCATGTCCTAAGATTGTGTGACGTAGCTTTTTTCTGTTTGTATAATGTTGTGATTAAATATGGTGGAGCCCCAGGGAGTGAATTTTTTATTTGAAGGTTAAGCCAATATTAGCAAAAAATAAAATAAAATTAATCAAATGGCCCAGAGCATCACAGCCACAGTTGATTCCAAGAATGCTTGGTTACAAAATGAGCAACTGACTAATTGTGTAAATGCTGTTAATTAGCTGTGCAGAGCCCCTAACTGGGCTATTCCCTGTAACTAATAAGAAATCAATTAGCTAATGAAGTGGCCATTAAATGCTATGCTAATCTTAGCTGGGATATTTTTAATGTTTCTTCTTCTTCTTCTTTTTTTTCCTTCTTTATGATCCTTCCTAATTGCCATTGCCATACGGAGCTCACAGCTTTCAGCATGTCTAATGAAACATCATTATATCATAACTGGCATTCTTGGAAGAGTTAGTGGCAAACCTGCTTCCCAATTATTTTTAATTGCCAGACATACTCATAACTGGGCCTTCTACCAAGTAGTTCAGATCCCTGCACTGTCACGTAATATACCCAAAGATTGTGTTTTCTTTTCTTTGCATATGCAGTGTGGTGAGTGTTGGCCACAATGAGGGATGTGCTTAACACCCCAAACAAGGAACCTGGGTGGCTGCCTTTTCTGTTCCTTGGATTGGAGCCTGTGTAGACACAGCGTTACCTTCCCACTGAACAGCTAAAACTAGACAAATCTAGATAAGGTTTTTCCTTTATTTAAAAATTTCTGGTGCCCAATAAACATTATTCTCCACCAATGATTCCAAGTTTCAGGATGCCTGTGCCAAAACACTGCAATTTAGCAATTATTATTATTAGGATTAACAATTAGGAATGTCTTCAGTGATTCCCACAGCTTTTGTCACTTTCTAAGAATTTACTATCACCATTCATTTATGTTTATAAATTTCAACTTTGAGAAGGCATAAAATGTATTTTTAGGTGTCATGGATGCAAAATCAGTGTCTCCTGTTTAACAGAGCCTGCTATAAGAGGATGGGGGTAAGAATAAGTTCCAGTTTTTAAAACACTCCTGCAGAGTTTTTATTTACCAACGCGGCATCTATCAGGTAACGCCATCATATTTAACCCTGAATCTCAATGAAATTCCCTAAATCTACTTGTGCTGAAGTAGGTTATGTGTCAGGATTAGACTGGCTCCTCCCCAACCCCCCACAATACAATAGTCCTCAGGACATCTGTGCACAAAATACATGCTTTTAAAAAGAATGTTTTCAAAAGAGAATCTTGCCCCTCTCTCTCTCCCTCTCTCTCCCTCCCTCTCTCTTTCTCTTTCTCTCCTCCCTCCATTTTTGGATAACATGCAAATTGAATTGGTTAATTCTGCACCCAAGTTTCAGGAAATCTGCCACCAGCAGCTGCCACTGTTTCAGATGTCAGGAGGATGCAGATACACTATGACATTTTGTTCATTAAATAAACAAACCAGGTTCAGGCTAACAACATTAGGTAGAAAGCCCCATCAATTCTTGTACATTTAGTTCACATAATAGGAAGTGACAATTGTTCCTTAGCTTCATAAGCACTATATTGAAGAACAAAAGGAAAAAGCATACATAATGTGGCAACAGCAACAACAGTTGCCATAAAATCCTGCAAGGTTGATTTAGATTAATGAGGCACATAACTTTTTGCCCAAGGCTACTTAAAATAAATATGGCTGCAAACATGGCTACTAGGGAAGAGAAAAAAGTCGGTATATGTTTTTCTCTTATCTACCATTTTGGTCTTATTTGATTTGATTTGACTATCAAATAAGAAAACTATTTCAGCAGTAGCCATTCTGTATCAGAACAAAAAAATTTGCACAGTAGAGTAGTATAAAAATAAAAAGAAAACAGAAAAAAATCCCACTTTTGTACATTTCAGTGGCATATTTTATTAAAAAGAGTTTAACTAGTACATTGACCTTAGATTAAAATTATAGATATACTAGAAACACATTAAAAGCCATATGTCTTTTCCATTTTTACAAATCAGTCTACCTGAAACACCAGTGTTTCTGGCTTATTTCATCAATCAAATGTATTCTGGACTCTGCATCTAGGAATGCAATCAATATTAAATCGTCAATATAATGGATACAATTTGTCAGTTCTACATCATATAATATAAAAATCACCAAAACTGTAAATTCTGTAATACGGAACAAAACAAACAAAAAAAAGTATGTTGCCAAAGAGGAAGTGTGGCCTATCTGGAAATGAGACTTGGATATTACAGATAAGGCTGTCAGTCAGACTTAGACTGAAAGGTACAGACAATAGAAAAAACTCCTCACGCATTAATATGTATAGCACCATGATGTGGCTTTTAATATTCCAAAGGGACTTCAGCAACTCCATGGGAAAAAAAGCGCCAAACCTGAGGCTGGCTGCTGTAAATCCTTGCCAACGGCAGCAGTCCCACTAGAGGATGTGTTACATGGACAGGCGAATGGTCACCCTTTCCTCACATATCCACTTGTCCCCAAGGCGTCTGCACTGGGGCACTCAGCTGAGGTGTGGGCGGCTGCTGCCAACAAACAGCAAGACTAACAACCCACTACCACTACCACTGTGATTTTTTTTTTTTTTTATTGGGGTTCCTCTCCTTTCTGGTCCCTGTCCTCCACACTGCCAAAACCCCAGAACCAGTTTGGAGGATTTCCAAAGACCTGACTATGCCCAGGAAGACAGTGGAGAGTTGGGGATGTCATTCTTAATGTTCCCATCCCATGCTGTGTGTGGGGTACCTTCTCCCCACAACCAGATTTGGCGCTGGTACCACATTCAGCTGGTAACTTCAAAAATACACTCACCCAGACACCTCCCCAGTGCCTCCATTTGTGCAGAGGTTGAAAACAGGAAGTTGTTCTAGAAGCAAGCTGGCATCAATTTAAATACAAGGATTTGGGGGCCCTTTTATAACGTCAGGGCTCCTTCACCTGCTGTTAGAGCATCTCCTCCCCACATGGGACATGCTGAGCAGAAGGCCCACCCTTTCTCAAGGAGAGTGGCGGGAGATGAGACAAGAAGTCTTGAAGCAGATGTGAAGGTCTATGGTGCCCTGCAGGCTTGGAGGGCTCTTGGGTGCCAGTAGTGCCCAACCTGTTGTTGAGAGCAGACAGTGTGTTTCCAGTGTCAGCTTTCTTACGATCTCAGGGTGTCCATCAGAAGCCAAGCTAGGTCTCTCCTAAGGCTGCAGGTGGAGAAAAAGCAGAGATAGTGGCCCAGAAACAAGGAATGTTGCATCTGCAATCTTGCTCCTACTTTCTTACTCATTTTTATGAAGCCTACTCCAGGTATGGTGTGGTCCAAATCAGACACAAGGGAGATTTTTGCCAGGAAATTGCAAGAATAAGACGGTGGGATCAATAGCATAACCCCTCAGCTTGGACTAGAGGTTGCTGGGGTACCACGGAAGTTATTTCTGAGGGATCTCCACAGGCAGAGACTGTAAATCAGCCCAAGTCCTAGGGGAATCTGCATTTAAACTGGAGAATGCAGTACATACAAAATTGAAAAAGAAAAAAGCTAGCATTTATTCATTGGATCATTCTAGATTACATTTAGTAGGAATGGAAGATTTAGGCTGTAACAGAAGCAACTAATTTCTTCATTTCTACAGACTATTTTTCTTCAGGATGAGATAACATGTTCTTAACTTTATGTATTCCCATTTTTTGGAATACTTCTTAAAATGTTATTATGGAGACTCTGCAGTGGATGAGAAGCTTATTTCCTTTTAAATAAGTCAATTAATTTCCCTTGTGTTGCAGAGCCCAACAACACAAAACTTGCATGAATAACATTCCCACAGCAGTGACATGCCTATTTCCAGTAAAAATATAGATGCAATTCTAATTTCCTTGATATAAACAGCTTCTTAAGCGAAGAAGGATGATAGATGATTCTTTGCAAACTGAAATAAGCACTGCAAAATCTGCGAAAAAGGTTAGATACGACGTAAGAAGTGGATCAAATTTAGAAGACCTCCCGTTAAAAAAGTAACTGTCATTCTGAGTGGCATTTACAACAAACAATAAAAGAACAATAACTTCTGCAGTTATTCTCTTGGGTAGGTCCTCTGGTATTTCAGTAACAAGCAGATGGACCTCCC
>WAAG01024185.1:1138-50884 GCA_013390105.1 Tichodroma muraria
AGCTCGTTTTCTATGCACTGATTCCATAGCTCATTTGTAAATGTGACCTGATCTGACATCCTGATGGAAATTACTGTTAAACAGACTAAAAAGGATGTGGTAACCTTATTTCTGCGTTTGTCTCCTTTCCTTCTGTTTCCATTGCACCCAGAACATTATGAACCATACCCTAACACAGCATCTTGTTTCTTACATTGGGAAGTGCAGACTGAGATTATAAATGGTGACAGGTTGTTCAAAATATGAATGCAGTGAATTCTAAGCCTGCTTTATGATGAATAGCTTAGACATGGTCATAGAGACTCTACATGAGCTACTAAGTTAGGCAATTACTCTTTTTAATCACTTTTAAGAATTGCATGATAACTTAAAAAGCAATATAAACCTAAGCACCCAGTCAACCAGCACCTCATCGTGGATTCCACGAGCACTGAGGGAACAATTACAAGTGTATAGGTATGAAATATAAAATCAATAACAGAATTAACTTATTGAAAATTAATGTTTTACTCCATCTCCTTTCCAGATGAAGCTGTCAATACAATCTATGTAAAATAAAGTGCCATAAATTTGGCAACCAATATATTCCAAATATTGAATTTGGAATCTCCACTCCATTGGGTTTGAAAAGTTTTGGTAGCAGGGGAGCTCATAAATATCAGAATGTTCAGTTTAAAAGTATTTTATCCAGCTAGAATTTACAAGACTAAAACTTTAAAAATTTATTTAAACGGTTTTTAAAACAAAACTGTAGATATACTCTGATGTTCCTTTGACCAATTTATCCCAATTAATGGGAGGAAGTTCTGGTGTTCTGTAAATCTCAGTGGGGAGAAAGTATTATCAAATGTGTCAAATGCTGGAGTCTGTTACTGAAAAAAACAGACTTTTTTATTTTTCAGTCAAAAAAATGAAGCTATAAATATATTTAGATAAACTATGTGTTTGTTGTAAAATCTGTATATATAAAAATGTACCACATACACAAATACTTTTTATATAGACATGTATATAAATAAACTTATATTTACTTATATGTAAATGTACTTAAATTTAAATATATTATTTAACATTTGCCTTAGAGGAGTTTTGCTAAAAGAGCTTTGTCATCACATCTTTGACTCCTTCAGCACAATTCATGTCTCTGGCAGTGCTGGGATTTGACTCTAAATAAGAAACTGACTTCCTTTCAGTTGGTAACTAGATGGAGGAATAAATAATTCACATTGTGTTTCCTTCATGTTTGTTGATAACCCTGTCATTAGAGCTCCTAAGATACTTTGAAGATTTTTTTAAATTTAAAACTTTAGACAAAGTTACCACCTTTGTCTCTAATTGCCCAGTTGGTATGCAAGTCACTCTCTTAGGAACTGATCATCACCACCAGGCAATGTGGGAGACACTGTGGAAGAGCACGTAGAGCTGAGAAAATGGGACTGGGTGGGTGGGGAGAATCAAAAACTTAGTTTTGGTAGCAAACAGAGACAGGTGAGATCAGAATGAAGATAACTCACCAACAATTTGTGATCAGAATGCCCTGAAAAAGTCTCGGAGAACTGAAAATGAGTTAAGATCTGCTGAGAATTTTCTGTCAGCTTGCGTGTTCAAATGCAGTCCACAAATGCTTTCTGCCTTAAACACTAACCCAGTAATTACTTCCAAAGCAAGATCACAGGGGAGCCTGTCTCCAGGAATAAACAGTGCTTACAGAGTAAGGGGGGCTGAAATCAATGCTGAGATTTACATTGTCATCTTGGACTTTTGACTCCTCAGACATGTAAAACTTCAGGCTTAGCAAGCACATCTAATATTAATTTCTGAATAAATTAAACAATTTCTTTCTGCAGGGAAAGGTGAAATAAATGGGTCAATGCCAAGCACACTCTTCACAGACATATTTCTGATAGAGGAGGAACATAAGTTGTTGGATTTCAGGGTTAACTGGGAATGTTTTTAGTAACAGTATTGGTAAAAGCATCTTCAAAATTGGTAAGTAAGAAAATTGAAACCAAAACCAAAACCCATCCTAGACTAAGTTTCTTGTCATTAACAAGGGAGGAAAAAAATAAAAGGGAGGCGATTATTTCAGTACCTAACAAGCTGTGATTTCTAACCTGCTTGTACAAGACCACGGGAAACAATTCTATAAACAGTAGGCCTTTCCCATTTCAAGGCACAGGAAGAAACAGTAGGCAGAAAAGAATTCTTACATAAAAAAAATTGAACATTTTTTAATTATTGAATAATAAAAAAGAAAAAAACCAAACTTTTGAGTTGCCTATGCCTTTTTTACCTGGGCTGATGTAAATTAGCAGCATTTCACGGAGTTCCACTGATGTGAGTGGTCAAAGTGAACTAGCACAAACAAAAACAGTAGAAACATTTATAATTTCACCCTTACTAGGAAGAAAAGACAAAACTATTTGATATATTAAAAAAAAAAAAAACAAAACAGGTCTAGGACTACTCATTTTACCAATTTAAGCTCATAAATGACATTGAGCAACAGATCCACATTGTGATTCAGGGAAGGAACTGAGGAATTGATTTGACACTTGGAAAATTCTGTCGCTGTTGGCAGATCTAAATCTATCTCTCTGCAAATCTGGCACTCCAGACACAAAATGACCATTGTGAGTGATTTCCTGAATTCAACTCTATGGGATGTTGCAGAATTGCTTTTGAACAGACTAAAAACAACACATCAGTTTTCACAACGAAGCAATCCAGGAACCGTTTTGGGGCCCTTGGACCAACAGGCGCAGCTCATTTCCATTCAGCTGAGCCCTTCTGCGCCAGAGCTGGGCAGCCCTGCCACGGCTGCCTGCTGCAGGATGGTTCCTGGCCTGGGTTAATCCCCAGGCTGCTCAAGCGTGGTTGAGTGGCTGCCACTCAGGTCCTGATGAGTGGAAAAGCTGCCAGCATTTAACAGCTGAGCAGCGTGAGCGGAGAGCTCACGGGCTCCTGCCGATGCAGCCATCGCACCCCGCAGGCCAGCAGAGGCACAGCGACTTTAGGGACACCCAGCTTTGTCTCCAGGCCTTGGACACAGCGTGGACCTTCACCTGGCAGAAGAGGGCTTTAGATGTGGAGGTGAAACTTCAAATGTTATCCAAGTTAGGTAGGCCTAGAGTGAAAAAAACAAACGCCATCATCCTGCTGCAGCAAGCACAGGCCTTACTAACTATTATGACTGACAGACCATCATTCAATAACTTCCTTTCTAAATAAAATCAACCCTCCACTGTGCAAAACCGTCAGTGGGATTTACAAAAGATTCCAAACTGCAAAAAAGCTCCACTGCTGATCTAATTACGCTCTGCTTCTCCCAGCTCTGGGAAGTGCAGGACAATCAGAGCACAGAAGGCACCAGCGCTGGGTCGCCTCCCTCAGCACAGGAGAGCACCCTGGAGCGGCAGTGCAGCAGCTCCTCTGCCTTGTCTACCAGAAAATCTGCTTTTAGGCCATCCTGTCTGCTTTGTGCCCCACTAGAGCAACCCAAAGTAGCTGTAGGTGCTGCCTGGCGAGGTGGTGGCAGGGTCCAGAAGAAGAGCAGAAGCTGTGATTGATGTCACACAGCTGAGGAAGGTGGCAAGCGGGATGTGTCACCTGTGTGCCCTGGAGGCCAGGGGGGACATCAGGAACAGCGGCAAGGGATGGTCAAGGGAGGGGATTGTCCTGAACTGGGGAGGTCTCACCACGAATGGTGTAGCAGTTTTGGGCACCAAATTAATAAAAAGATATAAAGATGTTAGAGAGCGCAACGAAGATGGAGAAGGGCTGTGAGGGGAAACGCGTGAGGAGCAGCTGAGGGAGCTTGGGCTTGTTCAGCTGCAGAACGGGAGACTGAGAGAAGACTCACCACAATCACAACTCCCTCGTGAGGGAAGGGGCAGACCCCAATCTCTGCTCTCTGTGACCAGGGACAGGACCCGAGGGAACAGCCTGAACTCATGTCAGGGGAGGTTTAATTTGGATATTAGAAAAATGTTTTTTGCTCCCCCAGAGGGTGGCTGGGCACTGAACAGGCTCCCCAGGGAATGGGCACAGTACCAAACCTTCCAGAGCTCCAGAGTGTTTGGACAACGTTCTCACATGATGGGATTCCTGGAGTGTCCTGTTCCTGGAGTTGGACTCGATGGTCTTGATGAGTCCCTTCCACCACAGGATATTCTGTGATCCTGTGAAAATCAGAGGATAGTGCTGGAGGTCCCAGCTTTGCACTGTGGAGGAGAGAAAAAAATTAAATCGGTAGAAAGACATAAAGAGAAAGAGTGGAGGCAGAAGGCAGAGCAAGGGGGTCACTGAGACAGAGCTCACATGACAAAGAAATTGGGAGAATTAGACCCAGAAGGAGGGGAAGACAAATCACAAGGAGTGAAATGAGAGAACAGAAAAAATCTCTGGGGCAAAGGAAAAGAGACTCAAACAGTGAAGAGACAATGAAACACAATGAAGAGACAATGAAGAAAAGAAAAATGAATGAGCAAAAATGAATGAGTAGAACAGAATTTATGCTTTTGCAGAAAGGCCAGAAAAAAAGAAGGGGAAAAAAAGCAGAGCAATTAATAAAAGGAATGAGACAGTAGGGATGAAGGGAGGGACATGAAAGGGACATAAAGCAGCACAAGGCACACACACTGGAAGAAACAAGCACTGTCTTATTTATTCATACCTCTATATTTTATATTATCTTCCTAGCAAGCATCCTAGAGCTCTATAGATAACTTATTTTTGGGGGGTGGAGGGGTGTGAAGCAGGGAAGAGGCTGGTTGCATGGTGGTGGTGGTGGGTTTACTTCAGCCTTTCTTTCTCCTTGAATTGCTGGACATATATTTATTGAAATTACTCAACGTAGTGGCTGGCACTTTTTCAGAAATATCAATACCTTATGTGGAATAGAAAGGAAAATTTATTAAAAAACCCCAACAAAATCAAAACAAAACAAACCTGAGAAAATTCAGATGTGAGGGATTGGTGTCATTTGTCAGGCCTTACCAGCAGACTGCAAATATTCAGGTCCTGTAGATCACCAAACACTTTTTGCTACTAGAATAGTGTGAAACAGAACAGGAGTGTGATTTCTCTTTCCTTAATATTGCATTAACACCTGATTAACACTGTCTGATGAAATAAATATAGAGGGAAATGAAAAAAAGCATCCATTTAAAAATAATCAAAACTAATTCTCATATTGATCAGAAATTGTGTTGGACTTTTTAAGGCTCTGAAGAAGCATCTAACATTTTTAGTTCTCCCTCTTATCCTTTTACCAGTTTTTTTCTATCAGAATGATTTGTCAGAAAAAGAGAAAACTCTGTGAAGCAAGGGCACATCAGAAGGTTTTATATCTTATTGTTAATCACTCTGACAGATGGACTTATAAACCCAGGGACCATTTTGATGAAAACCAGAGCTGAAAAATGTTATTAGCTTGGCCAGCAATAATTGCCTACTAGCATCCACTGATATTAATTTTGGATTCATATTTATGATTACTTCTACCTGTCCATTTCCAGAGCAGTTTTAGAATATCCAGAGCATGGCTGCTAGGTTGTTGTGTCACCCTGTAACACATCCTGGGCTTTTATTGGATTCATTTTTCCTTCAGCAAGTATTTGCTCTTGATGCTTAATTCAGAAGCTTCTTGATTCTTGTGCTGAGAATAAAAAACAGAATTGGCTCTCCAATTAGCAAACATTTTCAGCTGCAAAACTATCAAATCAATACCATATCCTCAGCAATCATTTTACTTACAAAAGCGTGATTTTATTTTTTCCAAGAGCTCTCAATGCCCATTTCTAGGCTAATTAGCTGCCTGTCTGCCTTATCCAAGTGGCAGAGTTTAATTCCAAAATTAAAGACTGGAAAAACCCATGAAAAAGACCTCCAAAAGCAAATGACTTGCATTCAAACAAAAATAAAAAATCAGTACAGCCCTTTCTCCTATGAAAGATTTCTTGTGCAAACCAAAATTCAATGATTAAGAAAATTTTGGTAGGCAGTGCTCTGGTGATGTTCTGCTCTTTCATATTGTTTATCCTCATGTTGACTCCCCTGAAGCACTTCGAATGAAGGCAATGAATAGTAGCAATTATATTAATGCATGAGTATTGTTCTTTATAGCGACAAAAAAAGGCTGCTCAGCCACAGCTGCCTCAGCAAACGTCCCTACAGATTTTGACAGAGCTTTTATTCACTCCATCAGCTGGAAAGCAACTTGTTTTACTTGAATGAGGAGGTTCTATCCTTTTGTTCTTCAGCACTCCTGATGCATTGGCCAGTCATTTTTATTCTGCAAGGAGCATGACATAGCAAGAACAGTAGTTAAGTCTTCTGCTGGTGGTTAAATTAATTCCTACTAATGTCACATTTTGCAGTTTCCAGCTCAGTTTGATTGAATGAAGGGTTCTAACCCCACATTTTCACCCTGCTTGAGCACCGGTTGAGGATGGATTGCATGAACTCATGTAAGGGAAATCCATGAAGGATTCTTAAATGCATGGGTATGCACAGAAATACAGCCCAGGGAGCAGCAGCAGTCTGGGAGAGTAATAGAGGGAATAGCCCCAGCTAGATTGCTCTGTGTCTGCTGATAGCATATCAAAGGGCTGCCTGAACAGATTGGGCTGTCTGGCCAAGAAGTTCCTGAGGCTTTTTACATAACTTAGTGCACTGCTCCATGTTTTTGGCAGAATGATCTCTCCTACAGTAATGAGCTGTGTTTAGAAAGTAGCCTTTGTTTTGTTCAAGGATAAAATAAAGCAGTAGCTCTATTTTTACCATTGTATTCTTTCAGCTTTGCAGTTGTTTTTACCTCCAGTCTTGGTTACCAAGAAGAGTAACTCGGTCCAGATTTACAGTGGCATTTAAGCATCCAGCCTGGTGATGGATGATATCTTCAAAAGTGAAATACATGGATAATGCACTTAATTCTGAATAAACTCACTGGCCTAAACATGGTATTTCTGATGATCCTGTCAGCATTTATCTGTATCTTTGCATGCCTAAACATCTCTGTTGATCTAATCTTTCATTTAGGCTTTACTAGAAGCAGAAAATTCATCCTCTGCAACTCTTCTATGTTATCTCAAGGATGCAGTGAAATGTCCAACACAATCTGAGCAATACATGTAGCAAGCAGCAGAGAATTCAACAAACCTTACTCTGTAGTCTACTTCATTTAGGCACATTACTATCACTGGGCTAGAACTATTTTTTTTTTTTTTTTCAGCTCATGCTTCTTGGGCTTCTGATTCCTTTTCTTGCTCGGGAAGAAAACAACTAAGAAAATGTATAATAAGGCATGAGAATGGGCTGGAAATGAGTGATCTTTAAGGTCCCTCCAAATCCAATTCTCAGATTCTGTGATTTGAATATTTTCTCTTTTTTTTGGTTATAAAAATTCACTCTGCCTTATTGGAAAACTGCCATATATCCCATATATATGAGCATAATCATATTGTGATTCCATCACAGGGTAAGTAATTTTCCCTGCCTTCACACCAAAGGCACATAAATGGACACCTAGAAGTTCTGTATGTTCATTTTATTGAAACAACAGCATTTTGTAAAACATGGGTTGAAATCCCAGAGCTACAATCTGCACTTTCTTAAATGTCTGAACCAGGGGAAAAGGTGGGTTGGTTTCTTTGTAGGAAGATGATTAATGAATTGTTGACAGTAATAAAGAAGCAGACATCTTGGAAATATTATTATGGATCACATATCATTTCAAACAGCAAGTCTGCCTCCCTAAAACATTTTATTTGTTATATTGTGCAAATCGATTGTAATTTTCTACTGGCTTCTTTTCAAAAACATTCCTTCATTGCTGCCTTGGTAAATAATAAATCACACTAACTATTACTTCAAAATTGAGTGTTCCAATTTAGTTATGAATGGTGAAAGTAGAGGTACTTCAGGGTATAAAATCTTTTAGCAGTTCGTAGAAAAATAACTTCTCAAGGATAACCACATCAAAGATCATTAGAGACAGACTAGACCACACTGGTGCTTGTGCCTCTGTGGCTGAAGGCAGCCTGGAAAACACTGACAAGATTATGCCAAATGAAATATTTTCTTCACATTTGTCTTCAGACATAAATCAGAAATGTGTATAGATGTTTGCTTCTTCCAGATTACCAATTTGTGCTTTGTACAACAAAAAAGATTTGTTTCTCATGCCCAGTATGGACAAGTCATGTTACTCATACATGAAATCAACCTGAAGGAACAAAAAATGAGTCTACAAAAGAACAAAAATGATTCTACAAAGTTAGTAGACCTTGATGGGTCAAGTACATCTCTGAAAGCTAATGGATGATTTGTATTAACATGCACTATTCATCTTTGTTTTATTGCCTGGTTCTACATGATGTTAACTTCAAGACTCAATAAATATCTATGCATCCAAAGCACATAGTCATTGAGAATTTTTATATGATTTCCAGAGAAAATATGTAGTATTTCTTAAGTGCTAGATTTCTCTTTTAAGCTACTTATTCTTTTCTTTGGTTAGTTGTTTTGGGCTTTTTTTTGTTTTTCCATTTAATTAACTGAAATATTTTGACAAATACCACCTAAATCCAAAAGGAAAACTCTTGCAACTATTGAGATGGATCTAGTGTCTAGTAACAGATGTAGTATTTATTTATAAATTATGCAAGTCCACTTTGGGTTTCTCTGTTATTTGCCAAAAACAATAAATTCTTTTATTCAGAATAAGTCCTGCTTATTCTTTGGGTTTCCTGAAGGAATTCATGACCTCTCTGCTGGTGCATCTCGGATGATTTGGGTGTGTTATCTCACTCCACACTGAGACACAGACTTTACTAGAGATAAACAAAGATAAAATATAGATTAGGATGAGTCAGCAACTCAGCTCTAGTGTCTGTGAAGAGTTTATTGGAGTTTACTGAACTCTTCCTTTTGCATGTTCAGACAGCCCACATGAAGCAATTCTGCAATTGAAGAAACCCACAAAAAGCATACCTCCATAAAATAAGGAACAATCCAAGCCATATTAGACAGCTGCTCATCAGCTTCAATTTTTAACCAAATAGGAACATATTCCTGATTTTTTTTCCACATGTCCACCTTCATCTTTTTCCCATGAAGAGGCAGTTTGATAACGAGCGTTTCCTGATAAACCCTCATATTCAGCTTAGAAATGTTTGAGAAGAAAACATGGAAACAGCAGTTGGGGTAAAAAAAGGGAATAGACCTACAGATACATAATCACTATTCTGTGATCTGTTGTGCTCCTGACATACATTAGGAAGATCCCTTGAAGAATTCTGTCTCCATTCATTACATCCCAAAAGAGTCTGGTTCCACTGACCTTGCTCTCAGTACAGTGCCTTGTGTCCTACTGATTTAAGGAGTTTTTTCTAATGAATACCTTGAAAGGGGTGAAATTAGCCCAGAGAGCCATAATATATAAAATGTTCTTTGCTCAACACTAATTAGTTTACCTGACTTTCGTGGGATAGGTCTGGTCTCCAAGGTATAAAGAATGCTTTTGATTTTACATGCCATAACATCAGACACTTAAGTTCTTTAGTTTCATAGCCTGTTCTGGGGGTGGTAATTTTGTCTAAATAAAATCTTACTCCAGCAAATAAAAATGAATTTTTGTCAGACTTATGAAAAAAAAAAGGAAAAAAAAAACCCAACTCTTTTTACTGGGGACTTGGGGAAATAGATGGTGAATTAGACTTTTTTGATAACTGAAGATTAATATTAGTCTGCTTCCAATCAAAAACTTCAGCACTTGAATACTGAACACTTGAATAGGGATGATCGTCGACACAGCCTCCAAGACAATACACCAAAATAGATACAGCTGCTGAAGTGGAAGTTGCTTTCAGCCAATGAATTCCCTGCTTGTCAGATTTGTATGCGTGTTTGAATGTGAGGGTAATGAAATAACATTATAGATTTCAGAACCAGGGCAGCCTTTATTCAGATAAGGTTATAAGCAAATATGGTTTAGAATGAGTGCCTGCTGAAGTAATGGAATCCATTCCCCACTTATTCTCAGGAGTTTAACTGTTTGCTGCAGCATTTAAACATGCACAGAAATGCAGAAATGCACTTTGGGGTCACATACAAAGAGTTTTGCACCTTGAGCAAATAAACCCTGCTGAGGTCAGGGGTGGCATCTTCAGACAGCTTAGTGTGGGTCTGTATAGACTTAACTCTTAATTCCCAGTGCTTCCTTTTATATGGGCATTTTTCATATCTTAAAGCCAGACAATAAATTAAGTGAATTAAGTGAAATTTAATTGTCAATACACAATGAGACCCAAAGGTAATTAGCATAAAACACTGATAGATCAACATTACACATTTATAACTCTAAACTGAACACTTCCAATGTAAAGTTGGAAAAATTTTCAAAATCACTTCACTGAGATGCGGATTTCAAATAATTAAAATTACACTAAATAATAGCTTAGAGTTTTGAAACATTTTCAGTTGTTAAATCCTTCAGAGGGTTAATGTTAATGCCACTGTAAAACTAACGCCTCTCATCTGGAGAAAATTCTCCTGTCAGAGCAGCATTTGGAGGATAAACTTTCTGAAAAGCCTTTGACACATCAGTGAAAAGTCTCGTACCACCAGTATCACCGTGCTATTCAACAGAAATGTCACAAAAGCAGTTAAGTGGAGAGAGAGGGATAACAGCAATGAGCTGCTCCTGCTCACACCAAGCACAAAGCGAGCAAAGGAGCACGTGCCTGAAAGAAATGGAGCAGTATCTTGCACTGGATCTGATGGAAATCCTCCAGTTGCAAATGCAAACTATAATGGGTTATTAAAATATTAAAGATAAAAGTGACCTTCGGTTATTGGGGTTTGTAAGTTTAGCTTTCTCTTTTTCTTTTTTCAAATCTGAAAAAAAGAATTTTGAGTAATTCAAAAGCAGTGGGTTGGCAGTAGAGATTAAATTAAAATGAATAGCATGACCATGACAGAATTAAAAATATGTTCTATAGAGCTACTGAAGATATTTATTCCATTACCATTCCAGTCTTCTAACGATGTCTTTTAGCTTAGTCTCAAAGGACTGAGCTTGTGACCAAAATATTCAAAGCAAGGACCAGAAGTGCCCTGAAGAGTATTGAAGTCAGGGGATAATTTTTCTGAAGAACACGAGTAAACAGGCAAAGTGGAACAGCCGCATTCTGGGAATAATTATTGCCTCTGGTATATTAAGTTATTCAGCACTAGGCTATTCAGCAGTAATTATACCACCCCTGGGCAAGGATGATTTAGTGCAGCACACTGGTGAAAGCTGCATAATTAAGAGAAGGGGATCTGGCTGCTATTGAACACACCTTTCCAAAGGTTCATTTGGTCCAGTTGGCAAGAGCCACGCTGGGCTGGGTTGGATGGGAAGGTGAGCGGTGTGGCTTGTGTTACAGTGGCTGGAGTGCCACAGCATTTGGCACCCTGCAGCCAGAAGGTCAAACTGCTCTCATTTAACTCTGTGCAAGCCAACCAGCTCACACACAATTGCATGTGTCTAATTAAAAGCTGCATGTGGTCTGCTGGGCCACCCTCTGATGTTAATACTTAATGCAGTTTAGCACATTTTGTTCTGGCTATGTTGAAATCAGACAGAACAAAGCCATGTATAGGTATAAAATCAGCTATAACGCCCCATATGCTTTAATAAGAAAAAAATATAATTAACAAAAAGAAAAAAAAAATTAACAGAAAGAAGAAGCATTTTGGTGTCATAGATTAATTCTTTTCCCTGCAATGTGAAATGTTTATTGACTACTGTTCCTTTTTCTCAGTTGCTCTCACTGTGGGATTCTTAGGAATGGGAAAAGGAGCCTCTGGAATAGTTATCACATTGACACAAAACCACTCAGATTCCCTTTCTATCCACATTTCTTACAGAATAGAAAATCAGGACATAAAGAGATATGAATCTGTTCCATAAGACTTATAAAGTACCACAATATTGATGCCTTAAGTTTCAGCTTTCATATTTTCCAGATTCTGTACTGCACTAGTATATAACTCTGAGCTTCATATAAAGTGTTGGTGAGTTCTCTTCACAGTTTATTCAGACAGAACAATCCTTTCCCAGCCCCACAGCCAAGGGCACCACTGCAGCTTCAGCCCCAAAGAGTGCAAACAGCAGAGAATTGAGGAGAGAATCTGGGAGATGGGACTGCAGCACCTGGAGCTGGGATTGGACAATTAACCCCAATATGGAAATGACCAAAACTGATAAAAGTGTGAGAACTCTTGACCTGGGGTCCATCTTGGGTGGATCCAGGGCTGGGCTCTTGCACTGCCCAAGGTGCATCCTTAGAAGGTCTTTTAATAAATCCCTACTTTATTCCTTCAACACTGTCCAGGCTCTGTTCCAGGGAGCCTCTCACAGGCATCAATATCAACAATGCACCCATATCTGAGTTTACACCTCCCACAGAACCCACACATGGAAATTCTCACCATGGGGCTCCTACTTTGTCCCTCTGCCTCAATCACCTCGGGGACCACTTCACACGACCCAGGGATTTGAAAGGCACCTGATGCAAGGCCATATTCCAATCCCTCATACTCGGGGATCTTTGCTGTGGCAGGAATTCTCTCCCCAGGCCTCATCCCCACACATGGGAGGTGATCAGCGAACATCTGACAGGGCCGGCGGAATCTGGAGCGCCTCCAGCCTCGGGATCTGGCTGCCTGCCCCGGCTGCTTGGCTCAATCCCTGACAGCTCCCAGGACTTGCTTCACAAGCAGGAGCGGTGGCAGTTTGGAAAAGCCTCCAGGGGAGGTCATGGGGGGATTGGCTTGGCTCCTCCACATCATTTGTCTTGTCTGAAATTAATTTTGAGGAAGCTGTTCAGCATTGCTCAAGAATAAGATTCTGTATTAGCAGCAGCCATTCATTTTCCTGCTCAGGGTAAGGTAACAGAATGCAACATTCAAATGCCAGGATTTATGTCACTCTGGGGAAACATGTTCTGAGCAATTTGATTTTTTTTAACACTTCTCAGTTATCCTGTTTGATACAGACATCTCAAAGAATGGAAGCCTACAGCTCAGCAGAGTAAAAATAAATAAATCTAAGTTTTAGGAGGTTAGAATAAATGTAGGGGAACAACATTTTTTTCTTTTGTCTTAAAAGTAAAATCAATAAAATGTTAAATTTAAGCTTTTTTTACATTCTTTTACTACTTACTTCTAAGAACTTGCACATCTTTCAGTAAGAAGAGTTGCCATTACTACTACTTTTGCAGCAATATATCTCTGACATTTGAAAAACACCAAAGGTATTTAGACTAAACTTATTTACAAAGTCACTGATTTAAATTAAATTCTTCAAGGTTAAGCCAAGTTCAAAGATGACCTATAATCCCATAGCCCTCCACATATCATCTTCTATGATTTTTTTTTGTTAACAAGACTGGCTCAGAATCAAACTGGTCTTTTACCCATCTTTCACTGTTACATTACCTCACCTCACTGTTATCAATCATTTCTTGCATATTTCTTCCTTTTGTCTTTTTTTTTTTTTTCCATTGTTTATCTCTTCTGGCCCATTGCAACTGGTGGTAAATTGCCTTCTATGTTATATTTTTTTATTACGATTTTTTTTCCTGTGGAAGAAAATAGATTTTTCTGAGGGGAAAAAAATAGGAAAAAAAAAGTTTTCAACACAAATCATTACATATTGGGAACCTGTGTTAACTAAAAACTCTTCCATTCACATGTTGCTTCTACAAATAATTATTTTTCACACTGATTCAGGGTGGAATTAAAAGCTTGGAAATTTTCTTAGAAGAAACAAAACAAACTCTATGTTACAGGGAGCGACGCTGTGTCCACACCTTGGGAGGTTGGGACAGCAGCTCTCAGATGCTGCTGCATTCACATCTCCATGTCACAGAAGGAATAACCCTTCATCATTTCCCTCCCTCCCTCAGCCTCCCCATCCCAAATTCCTCTTCCCACCCACCAAGCAGAGCCAGAGCCAGGGGTGCCCACACTGGGCCGCGCTGGAGCAGAACTGCAGGATGGTGCATTCTGTGCCTGGCTTGGCTTTAAACACACCCTAGAGCAGCATGGTCAGATGGGGAGCACACCTAGCGGGCTGCAGAAAGGCCAGGGCCAGGAACTTGTTCTGATTCTGAGAGGTGAACCAGAACAGGATCACAACAGAGAGGTGTCCCAAGAGCCACGGGACCTCCTGGGCAATACATCCCGTGCCAGAAGCAGTGTCTGGTGTGGAGGCCGGGGAGGTGAGGAGGGAGAGGCAGAGCAAACTTGCTCTGAACTCTGCCACTCATGGATATGCTCAGCACAAAGAGAAAACAACATCCTATGTTGACTGAAAAAGTCAGAAGTCACTTAAGGACACTGACTTTGTGCAGTGAACAAAATAACAAACTTGGTTCTTTCATCACCCTCTGACTTCACTGATGAGTCAAAAATCAAGCTCTCATTTTTAGCTGGTTGAAAACAAACTGTATAAGATACTGCAAAAGCTTCCAGAATTTACATCTGTTACCACAAATACAGATTAGATTCTGCCTCTGGGTGACCAGCCATAAGTTCTCCATGATTTGCTACACATGGGAGAATTTCAGCATCAGCCCACACACGCAGTCTCTAAAGCCTTTTTGGATTTTTAGGTCTCTAAGCCTGCTCATGCTTCTCCACAAGCACCTGTTAATTTGAAAAGCTGCAGAATATAAAACAAAACATAACAAAAAGGAAAAAAAAAAAAAAAACCAAACAGCTGCTTGTGGCACTGGGGACAACAAGGCTGAGCTGAAGCAGCAGTCTTTATCTTGGGGAAAGGCAGTAACACTTCCAGCACAGGCAGCAGCAGTAGTTCTCCTGCTGTAATGCATACTTTGAACTGGCTCTTTTCCTGGTCTCAATTTTAGCTCAGAGACTAATGATCCTTGTTGCTAAGTCACATCAGTGCGACGCTATGAAAGGACAAGTTCCATCTAAATGAACGACTCTATATTGGCACACACAATTTTCATCTATGTGCCAAGGAATTATTTTGATCTTCAAACTTAAATTAAAGCTCATTCCTGGTCTTTTAGCAAGGCACATTTCCCTGGGAGCTTATGCTCTAAGTAACACTTACTGTCATTGCTCTCTCCTCTCTTGGAAAACAACGGATGCTTAGAATTAATTCAAAAAGCTGTGGGAATGTGCAATATATTCACAACTTCAGGCTATGGCATATGTAGTGACACTATGTATTCAAGTACCAGCTATAATCAATATTTGTGATTTATATGCTGGAATTTAATGACCTCTTCCATACTTATCCTCAAAGATTAATATAATTTTGATTCCAAACTCCCAAGCAGCCTCTATGCACAGAAGTTTGTAATATGAGGGCTTTTCTTGCCACAAGTTACACGGCAAATCTGAAAATGTTTCTCATCACTGTAGTGCAGATCATTGCAGCAATTTCCACACTGGAGATGAGATGTTTGCTGGGACACAGCTGGGGCAGGAATCCCAGAAATGCGGTGTGTCCTCTCCCAGAGGCATAAAGCTGTGGGCTGAATTGCCTCCCTGGCTCCCAAGTGTGCAGGAAAGGAGGGGAGAAGGGGCAGGTACCAACAGCAGAACACAAACACTTCCTGTGCTCCCTCCCAAGGAAACCGGTGACAATGGAAAGGGACACAAGGAACTGCACCTTTCACGTAGAGCCTGCCCAATGGAAGCTGCCAACTGTGCAGGTCAAACACCAAACACAGCTGGAGTCCTCTCAGCCTCTATCAAGCACCATGGAGAATCTTCTCCAGAGCTACACATTCCACAAAGACCTCTGCATTAGCAGGCATTTACCATTTCCTCACAAATCTCCAGCGCTGTTTTACTATTTCTGGTTGAGCTTTTACATATTTGTTCTTTTGTTGTTTTTTTTTTTTTTCTCTGAACATCTAGGACAAATCTCAAATTACCCTTCAAGGATGTCAAAGCTCCTGCCTTAAAATTAAATCCTATCCTATCCCAATGTGAACTAAAGTATTGCCTGAAACCTCAGAAAACACAGTCGAAATTAAGTGCTCACTCAGGAGAAAGAGAGGTACCCAAGCCCTGACTTTATAATGACTTTACCTGCAACAATAGCTACCAAATTTGAATACCACATGCTCTGGTTTTATTTTACCTGTGTTTTGGCTTACAAAGGAATCTGAAGACTGTTCTGCTGTGGAGAGAGAGAAAAAGAGGGGGAGAAGTAAATACTAAAGATAGAAGAATAAAAATCCTTTGAAGGGGAATTGAGTTCTTGCCTACTGCTTAAGAAAAATGCACTATAAAGCAGCTATTGATTTTTCATTCAACAGCACTGAATGTTTTATTGAAAAGGAGCAATGCTCAGTAATTTGAATTTTCAATTAAGGTAGCACGTTCCTTGGACACATTTACTACTGCACTCCAGTGACATTTATTTGACTTTTAAAATCCCTCTACTATTGTATTCATGTTTGTATAGATCAAACTCCCAATACAGAAAGTGCTCGGATTATAACACTGCTGATTATAGACATGTCTGCAAGGCTCTGTGGACAATCTAATGACTTTATTTATAGGTAGGACAATGTGCAGTCAGACACAGCTGAAGTTAAATATGGCACCAGGAGAGAGATGAAGCAGTTCTGCATTTCAGCTGAGAAATATTTACATTTTATTTGTTTTTATGGACAGTATATAGATGTAGTGAATTTAGTTATTTTTGAAAGTTTACATTTTGGAGTATTGGGGCATCTTTACTGATCATAAAACTCATCAGCTACTTAAACGTATAAAAATTCAGCTGTAAGATAGACTGCAGTATTTCTGAACCATAAATAGGTAATGGTGGATCATAGTGGATTCCCTTCTGGAGAAAAATTGGCTGGTAAGCTGCCAGCTTTCATAGGGAGCTTGAACTCCGTGTGGTCAATTGACAAACTTTATAGTTCTAGAAACAGATTTAGTCTCTCCCAGTCATAGGTGTCTCTTGTTCAAAAACTTCATCGTCTACTCCTGCTAAGGGAAGGACTTGGGTAATCCTTGGGTACTTTACTAACTATGGGAGGCACATCTTGCAGTCATCAGTAATTTATTTCATCCAAATTACAGCAGAGGTTGCACAAATTCCCACCAGTTTGTGGTGGGTTGTGCTTAAAATCTTTCCCTTGTTCTCAAAGTCTTGATGTGAGCAAAAGGAACACATCCCATATGCAAAGCCAAGAAACTACTTTTATTTTATCCAAAGTCTAGGTCTAAAGATTTAATCCAGTTGCAGTGATGCCAGCACTTATATCTCAAAATAAATTAGGTTAAAATATCATTTTTTTGAAAAGCGAGGCTTTTCTATGCTCTTGTGCCTACCCTTGCCTGTGTTTTATTTCTTCTCACCACTGGAATTGCTTGAGGCCATTTTGGAGGAGAAGTGGAGCTCCTTAATATCCCTCCTCAAGACCCAGCCGGTCCAATATACTGTGGTGCTGCAGGTGCCTTTTCTCTCTGTGTGACCCTTTAATCAGGATGGACTCTACAGATGTGCTCAGTGAAGTGCTCCCAGCCCTGCTACCATCTGACTGAGATTTCCTGTTACAGCTAATGAGGTTCTGCTCCCACTTAATCTCTAAATATGGCACAGTTCACGCTTTTTAGTTTGCTTAATGACATGTTATTAATAAAGACATGACCTGAACAGCTACTTGCATTTATTGTCTTTTCTTCCCCCCCAGCCCTCCCCTCAAATTTTTGAAATTAGTCTGAGGTAATTTAATTTTTTGAGATCATAAACTGTTGTTTTGTTTGACAAGTTGGATATAATCATCCAACACTGCCATGAAGGCGCTCACCAAGGTCAATGTAAAAGCCAGCAATTTATCTGAAACACTTATCATGATATCGAAATGGCTTTGCTACTTTTTCAAGTTATTATTATTATTGCCTTATTGACAGAGCAGGATGCTAACCCATACTAAAGAAAGGTTGAGTCCTCTGTAATTATGTGTATTTTCAAGCAATTTCAAGTTATTGAAAGCATAGAACTATGCTTAACTCTAACTTTGTTGAACAGTAGCTATGCTGAACAGAACTACTCAATATCTTGTTTTTCCAATGAGAAATGGCCCTAAAACATGTACAGCAACTCATGTCTTTATCAAAACAAATTATAATTGGCATAAGCACAGGAACCAAAAGTTTTTGTTGGAGTTAATGAAACCACAATGCAATTCTCTGATCAAAATCATTAACTGGCAATCTTGGTGCAAATGAGATTTTTGTGGTTTTGTGTGTTTGTGTAAGACTCAGATATTAGACAACAGAGAATTAACTCTGCGTCGTTATTTTAAATTGAAACCAAACAAGAAAACAAATGTCAATTACCTTTAATTTCAAGAACAAGAAACCTTGTTTGCATGAATAAAATCAGAGCCCATTGATTTTTAATGGCATTTGAGTGTTTTCTCTCCGCAGGCTTGACTTGGTTTTATAATTTTTAAAGTATGGGTTATTATTTTTGCTTCTAACAGATATCAAGGTGCCCAAAGACTAGCTATAATTATAGTTTTCTGTTCACAAATCTCTGCTCCTTATTTTGAACCAGATATTTCAAAAGAGCAAAATACCTAAATTATGCTGGTTTGGATGCTCTGTTTGGCTTCTCCTCTTGAGGCTGACCAAACTCAACCAGCCCAGCCTGGAGAGCACCTTGCCTCCTCCTCCCACTCCCTCTGAGGGGATATTACCCACAAAGCTGCTGAAAGGGGTCTCTGATCCAACACCTTCATATTACCAAGAGCTGGTGCCTGTGTGAATCCCTAAGGGATGCTGCTGGCAAGCTGAAGGGTGCACTCCTGGCATAACTTTTGGTCCAGATAATTTTCTGTCCTCCTCATCCATTAGAGAGTAAAATAAATTTGAAACACACTTTCAGATGTTTCAGCCTCCTTGCAAAACAATTTTCACTTTCTACTCTCCCTACTGTATTTCTTCCCAAACAGGAAATGCAGCATTGAAACCTACCCAAACAAAACAAAGAGAAAACTACAAATCAGTAGAACAGAAAACTGTCAAGCTTTAGGATTCAAACTTAAGAATTACATGCATTCCATATGCTTACAAATGATCTTCATTAGCACCTAATTGCAGTTTAATTCAATCAATCAGATGATCAGCTGCATTGATTCTTATCAGCAGATTAACCTTAATATAAAGTACTATGAAAATTTACAAGATTGCAGTTGACAATTCAAGTTATTTTCAAGTACTTTGTTGTCTGTGAAATAAATAAATAAATAAGACTAAATTTTGCTTTCCTGCTTAGGAAAAATAATGTTTTCACTGAAAGAAAGAATGAAGACAGTATATAACAGCATGGTCTGGCCTGCATAAATTTAAGTGTGAATTTGAGACTGCAGAGCTCATTAAGTTTCAGAGATTTCAGAGGGGCTTCTACAAATGTACAATGGGAGCTCTTTCTGGACAGGACTCGAACCATGGCTGCATGAAGCTGGAATGACCATAAATGACAAATGACTAAAGACAAAGACAAATGAGGACATGCACGGAGCTCTGGATTCCTGTATGCTATGGTTGAATACTTCTCATCCTGATAAATCTTCTCTTCATCAATTTTAATGCTGGGAAGGTTTGAGAACAAGAGATGAACCTGGCCTGACGTTTACCTTTCTGAACTACTACAAGTCTTACAAAATTCCTTGGTGACTTTTCTTGCTTGAAAGGTACAAGATGAAGAAAGAGATATTGGCTGATAAGTAAGCTAAGTTTCAAAATCGACATTAAAGATCAAAATTTTATCATTATGAGGAAAAATGTCAGGAGATTATTCAGTGCAGCTAAGAGCCTCTTTGTACATACATGGCGAGTTAACAAAGGGGTCCTGAATTTGCCTGAAAGTTTTAAGTTTTGATGGATAATGACAGAAACTCCTCATGTATAATAAATATATGCATACCATTCCTTATATATACACATAAACATAGAATTAGACATAACCATCTTTGATGTTTGTTCTTACCTCCCAATGGCAGTAGTGAGTTTTTTACTACATCTGCAGACACTGAAAGTTAAAAATTCATTACTTTTGTGGAACTATAGAAAAGTGGATGCAAGCAGTTAACCCAAGTGAATACTGTTGTTATCCTGAACTGAATATTGATCCTGATCTAACCCTGATCTCTCTACTGTATTTAGATCACCCTGTCTGGAATGAAATTATTGATAATGAACATGCAGAATGGAATAAATCAAAATATTTTAATCCTCTGAATTAATTCCACATTTGTTTACAACTTCACTTGGGAGACAACTGGATTGAACCCAATTACTAATTTCCTTTCCCAGCTCCCTCAGCCTTTCCTCACAAGGGAGATGTTCCAGCACCTTCATTCTTTCTATCAACCTTCTCTGGATCCTCTCCAGGACCTCCATGTCCCCTTGTCCCAGGGAGCTCAGAACTGGACACAGCACTGCAGATGTGCCTCAGAGGGCTGAGCAGAGGGGCAGGATGCCCTCCCAACCTGCTGGGAATGCTCTGCCTGCTGCAGCCAACGGGATCAGGTGCCAAAAGCACTTCTCATACAACTCCTCCAATACAAGAAGGTGAAATACAAAAAATTCTATTTAAACATAAGAAAAAAAGCAACTTCTTTAAGACCAGAGTGGTCAAACAGCAGAGAAAATTGCCCGAAGAGGTCGTGGAGGCTCCTTAAAGATATCCAAAATGCAGCTGGACAAAGTCCAGGGACATGCTCTGGTTGCTCCTGCTCTGAGCAGGGAGAGGGGACTGTACAGCCTGCAGAGCCCTGTGCCAGCCTCAGTGACTCTCTGACAGGGCTTTTACTGCCAGGGTTATGGGAATGTCCTGTGTAAAGCCCGGGAAACATTTCCTTAAATCCTCTGCTGCTTTAGGGGCCAGCCTTCATCTTTGAGTTTTATTTCCAGTTGAGTGCTAATGAGAAAACCACTAGTGGAAAGCAGCCCTTGCTGTTAGATCTATTAAACATGATTAAGAGAAGGAGGCTGGAGTGCAATTAAGGTAAATATTTCATTGAATTTTATTAATCTGTAGAGATTATATCCAGAGATTACACCCACTGAGGTCTGAGAGTCATGGTGTTAAATCCCATGAGAATGGGGCTGTGAATGGAAGGTGGGATAGGGCTTTATTTGTAATACTTTAACAGACACTATTACTTTAATACTTTTCAGTCTTTTTAGTAATATTATTGCACAAAAAAAAAAAACACACAAAAAAAGAACTTTTGGAAAAAAGGGTAATAAGCAGCATTCTGACTCATAAAGAATGGAATTAGGCAATACAGATATTGAAGGCATGAAATTTATCCTATCCTCCTCCGTTTAAAAAACACAGCATATATAATAAAGTACAGACACTGAAGTGTTAAATTATTTTGGAGACAGTAGACAACATTAATTTCTGAAAGTGGCAGAAACTGAATGCTTAATAAATGAAAGACTATTTTCAGTAATGCAAGGTGTTTTAATTTAGATCATATGTCAATAACCTTCTGTTTTTCCATTTTGGTCTGCTTTTATTGCCTTTCTTGGTTCTGTCTTATCTAACAGCTTGAGGAAATAACAATTTGTGTCACAGATTTACCTCTCAGTATCTCTGACCATATTCTTATTCAGATGCATTTTCTACTTCATCACCTTGCCTCCAATTCACTAAAATAGAATGGAAATATGCAAGAAGTGATATTCAAAAACCAAAATATGATATACTATATACATTCGTGGTAGCACAATAGCAATGGTAAACTGCAGTAGCAAGATAAGTACCCTTCTTTTCTCATTGCCTCTTTTATGTAAAAAATGTAAGAGCTGAGATTCTTAATCGAGTGCCTCCACAAATCAGGTGTTTGAAGTGTCACACCACCTCCCACCCGAGTCATGAGAAAAAATTCTGAGAGAATTGGCAAGAGATGTAAAAAAATTGGCCCTTACTGAAAAAATAAAGAAAAAAAATTAAGGGTTTACTGGTATAACATCTTCAACAACTGAGATTTTAGGAACTGATGATCACTGGCTATTCTTGCTGTATCTCCATAAAACTGAGAAATTTGTTAATTCCTGTGGAACAGCAAAAATTGGTCAAGAAACAGGGGATTAATGGGATGTACAAAATGGGGGTTAATTCTATTGTCAACTTGGGAAAGCAGTTCTGCTTGGGAAGAAAGAGTTCTTCTCTTGGGAAGAAGTTCTCTAATGTTCCACTGGAGAAAAAACCCATACATAAGATAGGCTACACATAAAGATGCAGATCAAACCAATCTGCACATCTCAGCCGTGCGTTATTTGAAGTTGAGGCAGGTTTCAAGAAGCTGCCTTGATCTTAGGGCCTCATAATCAAATGCATTGTCTGGTGCTGGAATGAAGCCAATCTGCTTTGAAAGGCCTTTGCTACATCCCTCCAAAAGCATGAGAAAAAAGTATACAGGGAAAAAATTCTGATCTGATCTTCATCTCTAAGTTCAGAACAAGGATCTTTTAAAGAAAGTCTTGCTGCATGCTGACAGAGAACTCAGAGGCACAGAGGAAAAATAGAATGGATTTCAAATTAAATATGGAAAGAATAACCTTTCTGCATCTGTAGGAAACAGAGGAGAATCTGAATTCTTGAATTTCAAGATTGCCACAGTGGTTGTTCGAGTGGCATTACCACCCAGTGGCTCTGCCTGCTATCCACTGCCCAGTACTGGCCACAAGTCTTAAATGTTTCACTTCCTTTTTTAAATACATACAAGGGGGCTCCAAAAAGAAAAAAAAAATAAAAATAAAAAGAACAGAGAGGACTAGCATGCAGTAACTAGACATTGTGTAAATATAATCATAATGAACTCATTTACTAACATCATTATGACCTGTTTCTCCACAGTTCAACAGCACATTCTCTGACAGTCTTCCACATCCATTTTTCAGCCACCAGCATCACATTGACAAATATAAAACCCCTTCTAGCCCTCCTACATTATTTTTCATCCACACTTGATTTTCTGAAGAGTTCCGTGATATTTCTGTACACACTAACATGCACAATTATTTAAAAAATACAGCGGTAAGTCATAGGGATCAGCTGCATGCTCAGACTTCTCCTGTGCGAAAACAAACAAACAAAAAAACAACCCCCAAACAAACAGGAAAAAACACACTCCGTGATGAGTACAGCCCTTAGTTCTGTTTGCATTTAACACTTCATTCCCTGAACTCAGCTTCCAACTGAATGAGAAACTTTCATGCACTTCTTTGGGGATCCCTCACACTGATCAGTCACCATTCAGTGTCTGAATCAACTTTCTATTTATTTAGACTGAAATTGGACATTTTATAAATAAGACAAACCTGATCTCTCAAAAAAGAAAAAAAAAAAAAACAACACACTAAAACCAGTGAAATATAACTTAAAACTTCTCTATTAAGTCTTTCTTCTGCCATCCCTGACACTCCTCTTGATAAAACAACTTAATTAAGAATCAGATTTAAAAACTGAATATTAGCACATCATTGCTGCCAATACTTTAAAATAGTGATAGCAGTAATAGCAGTGGATTTGCTTGAGCTGTGACATGCTCAGGTCCAAATCCCTGTTCTGCCTTTGCCCCTGTGATGACCCTCAGCAGTGGAAGGCCTGACCAGCAGAGCCTTGCTGCACAGAATATTGTAATCTTACAACATGAACAAGATCTTTAGGATCAGAACCATGGAGTTCAAGCTCTTGGATCTCAGAGCTGCTCTCCCCAGTTTATTAAAAATTCAAACTCCAGCTGTGGACTTGCACTGTCAGAGGGCAGAAAGATTCCAGAGATTGCAAACGATATCTTCCCCAAATAAAACACTTTAATTACAGCCTAATCCCTTCCAACCACCTTTCCTAGATCTCTCTTCCACTGATTTTTTGTACCATCTTTGTATAATCGAATGGAAGAGGAACATCTTCGATATGTCAACCTTGATTTCTCAAAGATAATTTCTTTCCTGAGTAACCCTCACTTATTTTTCTACAGTCTGTGCATGATGTGATCAGAAAATAAGAAAAAATATGCATTAATTATTTGAAAGAGAAAGTAAAATCTTGCATTTGCAAAATAGATATGCAAGTCCCTTCCACTGATCAGCAATGGAAGAATGAGTCTATTACCTGATTCCATTTTTGATACAAACTCACATCTACCAGTTGGCCCAAACAGATCCCCATCACATCTACCATGTGTGAAATTATTTGATCACAAAGATTCAATCAGAAAAGGAAATGGATAAAATAAAAAATTGAACGGCTTGTGATGTTTAAAAAACCCTTTTTTGATACATCTATACATTATCAATATTCCTACCAAAGTTGTTATTTTAAATAGCTCACACTACACCAAATAAAACACAATTTCTACTCTATTAATGTAAGTTAAAAACCTTTTTGTTGTATCATTTTTCAACTTCACAGAGAAACAGTTATTTAACACAAAAAAAAGCAGTAAACACTCCCTAAATCTGATCCCAAAACAGACTCCAATGGCTGTGTCAAGTGGATTTTGTAATGTTCTGTACTAAAGCTGAGCTCAGACTACAACTTTTTCCTCAACAGCATTATTTTGATATCAATTCAAATGTTTATTCAGCAAATCAGTGGAAGCATTGTGACTTTGAGTCAAAATAACTTAAAACTGTCCAACAGATTAGAGATATCGTCAAGGAGAAGACAGCAGAAATTTCAGAACTTTTGTTTCCATGGGAAGCAAAGCTGAAAGCCAATTGCCTCAACTCCCCCAAATCTTTGAAAATTCCAAAAATCAGTTTTTTTCTGTGGATGAAGCAATTGTGGTATTCCATCATTCTCAGTGACAGCACATGAGCTGCCACTCACCAGAGTTCTGCTGATTAACAGTGAAGATGTGTTTCAACCAATAAGTTTCACTTCCCAAAGACATTTTAATGGGAAAAAAGCAACAAACAGCCCCCTCAGAAGCTGCAAGTGAATACAAAGGAAACTCAAATACATCTGAACAGTGAGAGCTTGCAGTCTAGATAAACAACATATGCTCCGTAGCCAACAATATTTTTTATAAAAAGGAGCAAACAGTCTTCAGTTTACAGGTTTAATTAAAACCAGCCAGAGCATCTCACATTCTGATATAAAAAATCATGAAAATAAATTAAGGACACAAACAGTGCTAGTTTCTCCTCTAAATGGCTCAATTTGTGGTTTATAATCACAGATGATTTTCTATATATTTTACTTTTTCTTTCCCTTACGCATTTTCTAAAATGGAGTTACAGCAGCCCTTCCCTATCTCAAAACAAATAAACATCTTGTCAATAATTTCACATGATTCTCTTTATGTCTACACAAAGCATCATACAAAAAAAACCCTGTATAATCTAGAGTTACACATTATTTCTGATTTCATTTTGAAGGGTGTGATATAACTCAGTCTAAAGAGAAAAAACATTATTTGTGAGAGGTACCAATTTATGTGACTCCTCATATTCATACCTAAGTGTCTACACAACACTTTGCAACCTAAGCTGTTTTTATAGAGATATATTAGACATTTTTATTCAACGTACCTCTAAAACAACCACTTTTCTCTTGGAGAATGGTGTAGAAAACAATCTGGGTGTTTATACTGCCGTTGTTTATTCCACTACAAAAAGAGATTACTTATACCTTTAAATTAATTTTAAGTGCACATTTATGTATAAACAAGTAGAAAAAGCTCGATGTAGAATCACAGAAGCTACATGAAATTACTGACCTTTTGCTAAAAATATTTCTAAGTGTAGCCTATTAATTTCTAACACCCTTTAGTCCCTGTGGCACCTCTTTGAGCCCTTGTTTTAGTCCACCTACCTTGCAGCGGCCTCTTGATGCCTGGGTTTTAAGCACTTATTGCCTGTAAGTTTCCTACTGTAATAAATAAAAACAACCTCTTGGGCCAATTCAACCTACACAGGGTCAAAGCCCTTTAGGTATTTAACCTTTTTTGAATTTAAGATACAGGAGTTGTAAACCAAAACAATATATTGAGGGTGTACCTGTACAGCAGACAGAAAGTTAACTGTAAATATCTTACTTTGCCAAACTTAAATACTGGAATAAACTCACCATGTAAATATGATAATGAGTAAATTCTAACATATTCAGTCAAACATCTACGGAATTTTTTGTGTCTTGCTTAATTAGTTACAGCTACATGTGCTGCTGTCTCTCATTAACTTTGTAATTCCTGGGCATGCATAGGTGGGTGCCTCACTAAATATCCTTTGATTAACGCACAGCACTCATATAATATATGCTAATTCCTATTTGCTAGGAAGTTAATTATAAAACTTTGATAATCTGTTTTGATAAATTTAGTTCAGTGGAAAATATGTATTCCTAGAACAGAATTGTATTAAGTTTGTTTTGCTTTTGATTTTTTAAGGCTTTAATTTTTACCTGCTACCTGTTGTCACGAATCCTTTGCCTGCAGAACAGGTGAAGCCAAGTTCAGAGTGAGATTTGTCGTGGTTTAAGCCCAGGTGGCAACTGAGCCCCACACAGCTCCTCACTCACCCTCCTCACTCCACCCCAGAGGGATGGGGAGGACAGTCAGAAGCAACTTGTGGGTTGAGATAAGAAGAGTTTAATCATTGAAACAAAGTAGAATATTATAGTGATAGTAAATATTAATAAGGATAATAAAAGGAGGAAGGAAAACAAACAGTTGCTTACAACACTGTGACAAATGTCCCTGAACCCCCAGTGGCCCCACCCCTTGGAATTCCCCAGTTTATGCACTGGGCACTGGATTTATGGTGTGGAATATCCCTTTGGCCAGGTTGCGTTGCCTGTCCCCGCTCTGCTCCCTCACATCCTGTTTTGGTACCTCCTCACTGGCAGAACATGAGACACAGAAAAGTTCTTGGCTTAGGATAAACACAACTTACCAACAACAACAACATCAGGGTGTCATCAGCATCATTCTCACACTGAACCCAAACACAGCACTGTGCCAGCTGCTGAGATGGGGTTGACTTTACCCCAGCCCAAACTAGGACACCATCCCTCTTCCCATTCTTCCCATTCCCACCCAGCTCTTCCCATTATGGTTTTGCTAAACTTGTCTGGCAAAGGGAAAAAAGATCCTAAGAGATGTGGGAACAGTGGCAACACTCTCCTGTTGGGACTGAGGTCTTTTGAAATTCTTCTTCTAGTGGAATTTAGGTTTCCACTCTCCTTTCTTGGTTGGTATCTCTGACTTCCCTCCCTGTCTCCAAATCTAATTGCACATAAGTACATCTAAAATTTGTCTGCTGCAATCTGCCTTTTATTTCCTTCTCTCTGAGACTCCCACAAAGAATAACACTATTCCAAGTTCAGCATGAAAATACCCTTATTCCTTAAGAAATTAATTTGAATTCAACTCACTGCAACACACTGTGAATTGTAAAACTCATCTTAGATATAAAATTAATTTTATATAGGCATAGAGAAGAAATGATTGTCAGTAGATAGCAATGTGAAGCCATACCTGTATTTAAGCAAAGTTAATCTCTTGTACAAACAAAATGCTGCTTGCTTATTCAGTTTCCTTTAGCTAAATTCCTAAACTTCTAAGGACTTCAAAGAACTACAGAGAAGGGAGATAAAGAGCTTATCTGCATAATTCTTATGCTAATTCACAGAAGGTGTCTTGACTAAAAGGATGTCTACGTGCACACTAAGGACTCACTAATTCCCTTCCTCTAAACCCTTAGTTATTAGACACGTATTTAACTGGAACATATCTGACTCTGCTTCCAGAGAGTACCTGGTTCTGGATCCTGCTGTGAGCTGGTGACTCCCAGGGTGACCTGGCATTTTTTTTTGGGCTATCTAGAGAAGTTTTTGTGCCAAGCTACCACCACAGTGCACGTGTGCAGAGCATGAAGTACAGATGCTCACTCACTCCTTAAGGAACATTCAGCCCAGAGTCCTGCCCAGCAGCATGAGATTAGGGGGTAAAATGCCATAATTTAATAAATAAAATAATAAAATAACTGCTTCTCATCATCCTGAAAACTGAAACTCCTCATTTTCTCACCAACTCCTCCCTTCAGCAGCCCTACATTCCCACATCTCCACGCTGTACTATTAGTCACTTTTTCTTAGGATAGAAACAAGTGAAATCTCAACATTAAACAACTCTGACATCACCATTTCCACAAAATATTTCCAACTTTGTAAACCTTTTAGTTCACAGATTTCAAAGACAAACTGAAATGATATATGTTTACAAAAGAGGTAGAGGTTTCCCAGGGAATTTAAATGGTTTTTATTAGTATGGCTTTATCACCTATTTAAAAATATTTATTATTTCTAATTCTATTTCTGCCAGTAATAAAGCACCAGTTATTCAAACAAAGCCTCACATGCATCACACACACACACAGAGACCATTCTCAACCCAATCCTAAAAAGTAGTATCACCATTTTAAATGCTTTTAAACAAATTGCATGCTGCAGCCTGAAGAAATTGCAGGGCTTTTTTACCCTGTGCTCCTTGCTGTGTTTTTTGTTTTTAACTGTTTACCCTGTGTTCTGATTTGCTAATTGTGAGTGTGCAAACACATTCTCATTACTACATAGGTGAATGTTTGCAACAGTAGTTCAGCAAAAAGATCATTGCTGCCCACAAAGAAGTCTTACAACTATCTTCACAGACTTTTTAGATAAAAATAAACTGTTTTTTTGGGTTTTTTTACTTAACAAATATGGTGCAGTACTAATTGACCTCCACAACATCAAGAGGCTTTTTGTTTTAAGAAAGGGAATGCACACAATACAAAGAAACATAATTATCTTAGAGGTATAAAACAAGGCCCGAAAGGTCACTGCTTTCTACTTAATGCTAATTCTTCCCGGAGTGACACTGATTTACATGCACAGTAAATAACTCATTATGCCAGCATCACTAGGCCAGCCCCCATGCCATCGCTCCCAGGAGCTGCAGGGACAGGACAAGGAGGGATGGCTTCACACTGACACAGAGCAGGCCGAGATGAGCTGTCAGGAGGAAATTCTTCCCCGAGAGAGTGTTGAGCAGAATTCTCCCAGAAAGTTGTGTCTGTCCCTGGAAGTGCCCCAGGCCAGGTTGGATGGGACTCGGAGCAACCCGGGACAGTGGAAGGTCCCTGGGTGGGTGTTAAGGTCCCTTCCAACCCCAGCCATTCTGGGATTCCGTGACATCCTACACTGCTAATCATTTCCTCTGATTTTTGAAAGATTTCTTTCTTTTCCCACTCTCTTTCTCTGCAAATACACACAGTCAGGTTTTCCAGGATTCACTTTGAAGCAGCCTACCAAAACCAGGAATTGTTTTAATACAGTGATGGTTTATAGGTTTATTAGGAGCTCTGACAGAGGAGCTGCTGAATCAAACTCAGCTGCAGATTCTGGCTAAGTCAAGCAGAACATGTAGGTTGGTAACAACGAATGCACCAATGGTAAATGAGTGTGTTCCCACAGGCCTGGCATAATAATAGAAGTGAATAATTCATATCATGTGGGAACAGACAATTATAATACCTCTGGAAAAGCAAAATACACACAGTAAGCTTTGTTTTATTCTCTAAGTTTCTTTCCTTCTGCTTTTTATCAGTGACTCGCTTTCTGCCCTTTGCAAACCCTGCTCACTTTGTGTCAATTTACACAATTACATGGATTTGAGCATGTAGTGAATGCACTTTCTTCTGATTTGTTTCTCCAGATTATCTTTGAGGTCCCTTCCAACCCAAACTCCTCTGTGATTCTGTGGTTCTCTACTATCACCTTCCCCCTCATGGAAAAAAGGGTAACTGGAACAGCAAAGGCCAGAGTGAAGAGCTGAAGGTAGTAGTCCTTTGTGCTAGGAAACATTCCACTTTTATTTCCAACTTGATCCAAAATGAGAGCCACTGAAGGAATGTGTTAGGATACTGAACTAAATACTACATGGAACTGAAATAATTCCAAATCCAATCTGCAGCACTGCTCAGTACTGACACTGGCAACAGCAACTTCTTAAAATATTTGCAAATTCTGTCCAGGGGATCTTTCAGAACAGAGCACAAAGTCACATTAAGTAATCATTCCAGCCAGATACTGAGCTGTACTGGGGCATAGAGCCTGTCATTCATAGCTAAATTACACATTCTATTTGGGAGCCTTTTTTAGATTCCTGACGCACGTAATCGAGTGCAACTGATGAATTTTGTCTAACAGTTTATCCTTTAGCATTGACACTGCAGTTCCCAATCACACACAAAGTGTGGTGGAGTTCTGATACTGCTCTTTTGAAAGTCAAAGGAAGCTTTAGCAATGCTCTCAGCAGCATTCCAGCCTTCATTCGTTATTTGCCACTGCACAATGCACACAGAGTTGCAGCAGTAGCCAAAATTCTGGCATAGCACTCAATGGAAACAGCAATTTAGCCATGTTTTAGTGATTGCCTCCAAAAGTTAATTACAAACCTAATATGAAAATGATGAGCACTCACTGTACTTTACCTGTCCATTGTGAGAATAAAGAATGAAAAAAACATATCTAGAACTGGCTAATATTCTTTTCCCTTAAACAGCCTAGTATAACATGTAGTTCTAAAACCTTTTGCAGAAAGAACATCTTAGTAGACTCAGGTGTAGAAACAATTTAAACAGGAATAAGTAACAGAGGTGAGGAGCAGCAATGAGTGATGTTGCCCTTACCCTCAAACAATTCTTTTCCTGACCATTAAGCTACAAAAATAAACCAAACTTACTCCTCAGTTCTTAACAGGCATTAAGAAAACCTACATTGTTGTTGCCAGCTGTCAGGCATCACTAGCATCACATTTATGTAACACATTTTTCTAATATGCCCCTTGAATCTCCAGGATAACATCTCAAACAAACGAAACAGCTCTGCTGGTGAGCTGAAGTCGTGTCTTTGAAGGAGCTCTGTAGGATAAAGACTTTCAGTGTCCCAGCATCAGAGACAAACCCCATTTAGCTCTGCTGGACTGACAGTGCTCTAATTTCATTGACTCCAGAGCTACTAATGAGCTGCTGTCACAGAGGGGAAAAATAAACACCTGCTAAACACAGAGAGACTCTCTGGTGCAGCTGTATTTCCTTACAGGGGATTATGGTATCGACCAGACTGATGGAGCCGTTCCCTTCTTGGGAAGGACTGAAACAGGAGATATGGCCCCATAAAGGAGCCTGTGATTAGGCCTGATAAATCCCTCCTGAGGGCCTGGAAGTTGGCTTGATGGTATCATCCAATTTCCAGTGCACGGTGTCTGTGCTGCAAAAAATCTGGGTGAGAGCTGGGGCTCGTGGTCAGTACTCTCAGCAAAGACAATGGAGCAGGGAACAGCCATGGGAATAAAACAAGTCTCAACTCCAGAGTAAAGTCAGGAGAATGAAATTTTCTTAGTCTGTTGACAGACCTGAAAGAATATATATATGTATATATATATTTGAGCTAAAGAAAACCAGATTTTTTCTGCTGTCAGAAATAAACAACCCAAAATGTCCTAATTAAATAATGAAATATCCACTTTTCCTTTGATAATTAACCTTTTTTAAACCCCAAATTACTCCGTGTCATAGCTAAAGAGTAAGGATTTTGACTGCAACTATTTACTGAATTTAACTTACAGAGCTAAAATTATTAATCTCCTAATTAATCTATTTAGGGACCAATTTCCTGAAATGTCATGAAAAATTGCTGCTTTGGATTTTACCTTAGAGATGTTTAATCATCCCTGGGTTTTTTCCTGCATGAGATGGATGCCTTGGAAAAGCCTGTGGAGCTGCCAACCTTGTTCTGTGTTATTTGAATAAAAACTACTTCACTCCTGAGTCTTTCAGCTAAACATGCAAAGAGGGGAAGTTTTAGAGGAGAAAGCCAGTACAAGAAACTGATTTATCTGGGTAGCAGCTTTCTCACAATGTTTTGACAGGAGTGTTCTCAGAAATGTCTATTTTTAGTCACACATTCTGCAATCAATTTCTTTGTAAACTAAATAAAAATCAAGAAACTGCACAGATACCTCAGACAAGGAGGATGAAAAGCCACAGGATGATTTCTCTGCCTCAGGGAAGCAGGAGCACTCTAAAGTCCAGAATGTATTGCAATGTTAATAATTAGACTATTAAATACCACCAGTCTCAGTGCAAAAAATACAGGGGATTTATTTGTTAGGGTTTTTATTAGTAACTGCTTAATTAGCACAAATACTCAGGAAATCTATCCCATACCTTCTGCTCTGTGGAAGATGTTCTTAACCTGAATGATTCCTCCACACCAGGAAGCACCAAAAGGGTACAAAGACCTCTAAAAAGCAATTTCCAGAAAAAAGAGAAAACCTGAAAATATTCTTATTCCACCTCACTTTAAGAGGTGCCTATAGATTATAATGTATGCATGAGGTTCTGGTAGGATGCCACTTGTACAGCAGCCCTGGGGCTCAGCCATAACTCAGACACATCTCCAAGGACCTTTAATTCTCCTTTGGGGTTTTTGTAAAAGCACTCAGTTGAGACAGTAATTTTAAGATGAAAACGTCACTTTTTTTTCTACCTTTGCTAATTTTATGCTGTAGTTTAGAGTACACAAGTAAAACAATTCTATGACTTCACTGACTGTTGCTACATTACTTTAAACATTAAACTAAAATTTGTATAAATCACTATAAAGATATAAGCAAGTCTTAGCCCTCTTTTTTCTTTTCCTGAGTTAGTTTATTCTCTATAAATATTTTCCCTCCTTTTACAACTATATTTTCATATTGGCAGGATGAGACTTGCAGCTTTGAGCAATTAGGAAATAGATTAAAAGGGTTAATTTTTCTTTCTAAGTTAAACTCTGAAGCGTGTATTTTTGAGAAGACTTAACTGCGATTTCTATATTATCTTATTGTACAAGTAAGCTGCATGTTCTGCTATCAGGACATCAGCAAAGTCAATCCAAAACTCTCTAGGTCAATGTAAACAGAACACACAGTACGTTGCAAAACCAGCTCTGCTCCGTTTCAAATTCTTGCAAGATTTGCTCCCATCCTGGCACTGTGACAGTGCTCCCTCCCTCCAGCGGCTGAGTGTGCAGCCAGTGCCATTATCACCCCCTCAGCAGCAGCAGGGACTGCTGCAGGAGGAACAGAACTCATTACTTTCAGCCTCAAAGCAGCCCTGAAATAAAGGTTTTCTGTGCTTAGCTGTTTGTAAAGGGCTCAGTGCTTATTTGACATGATGCTTTTGAAGTCACTGAAACTAACACAGTGAAAAATCCCTTTGTTGGGTTCGCCTGTGCAGTGTTGGAAAGTTCAGAAGAAAATTGAATATGCAGATATTTTTACTAATAAAAGGAGAGAATGTTCTCATAAGACAGAGAAAATCAAACTATTTCCTAATTTATGTATGGGAGTTTCTGTATTTTATAACTAATAGAAGAAAGACTTACAGATTGAGGGGGAACCACGGGAAATTTTAAAAGGTGTATAGTAGTGATAAGCTGAATTCAGGCATAGAAAATAGATGTCTCCTTCTCCTGTAATCCATAACATTAAATGTAATTGTGGGAGCTTTTAGCATTGATTCATTAAAATAAAACAAGTATTTTATTAAGAACCCTCTATTGAGATTGCCAGCCTTAGACACATATATTGAGAACTCGTCTGACTTTGTTCTGTAAGGCTATGATCTCTTTCTCTATTTCTCTAAATTTATGTTGGCATAATTTTAATAGTTTATTTCCCTCTTCTGTTGAACACAGTACAGTAACATGTTAAATATTTATATTTTATGGAAAATAAATGCTTAACAAACAAGAAGCGCGAAGAGAGGAACTTCTTTAGGTGTCTATCTGGCATGTGTTCATCTGAAAATGAACTGTCCTCTGGCCCAGCTCACAGCTGCAGGCTGCACACAAAGTATCAAATTCAGCTTTTTAAACAGATCTACAGGAACCCAAAATGCAAAGTCAAAACCTCAGGTTTATTTAGCGACCACCAGCACCAGCTAAAATAGAATGCACTCATTAGCTGAGCCCTCCCGGGTGCTGCAGAGATGGAGTCTCGGTGCTGCAGTTGAATTTCAGATCTCGACAGGTGCCGGCCTCATTGAGCCAATGAACCACAGGGAAAATGTCAATTTACTCCCAGAGGTGGCTTTGCAAACTGGGCCAGTTTGGGATGAGTCAGGGAGTGGCCAAACAAACGGTAAAATCACCAGAACTCGCTTCTCAGAGCAGGCTGAGGAACCAGCAGAGGACAGGATTTCTTATCTAACCCCAAGCTGCATCCCCAGGAGTTGATCTGGTTGCCCATAGAATTATAATCTCTGCTATGGGTGCAGAGGCACCCATCCCATTCACAGAACCTCAAAAAAATATCCTAAAATATCTCACTGTCATGCTCAGTGTTAATTTAGATCTAATAATAATAGCAGAAAGTAATTAACCAGCCGAAGGAGATTCCTACTTTTGCATCATAATCTTATTAACTCTTTCTAAAAATATTATGACCCATTATCAGAGAGAACTAATACTGACATGTCCAACACAGCAAATGAGCTCCCCTTTTCTAACAGTTCTCTCCTGTGGACAAATGTTGGCATTAACTCACCAAAATTCACAATACCTTCTGGCTTTAAATCAAAACTTGACTGTAAAATTATTTGAAAACCTTGTCCATAGATCCCCTACAATTACACCAACATTTCTCTGGGCATAGAGACAATAATTTCATCTTGGGCAGAGAAGGTGACTGGTTGTGTTGGTTTGGGAATACTAAATAAACATTCAGCAAAAGAAAGTTCTTACTCCTACCTTACATATGACTATCCACCTATTCAACAAACACACAAACAGAATTTCAGGGAATCTTTTTATATGTTTAACTTTCTGAAAAGTTATTTTTCCTTTTTCAACAGAGTTCTCTTGTGAAAGTTTGGATGATCAGTAAGAGCCTAAAGGCTTTAGTGAGGAAAACCTTGAGCTGCCCCTGGATTTGTGCTGACCTGGGGCTCAGCCAAACTCAAATATTCACTCTGGGACCCAGATTCTGAGCAGGCAGCAGTTCCCAGCAAGAGCAACATCAAACCTCTTTATCTAATCATCCACTATTATTCACTGCTGCATTCTATTTCCTTCAAAATTCAGACATCCTCAAAGGAAAACCTCAAGGCTCCCATATGCTGCCTGACCTCCCTCAACATATTTTGGGTTTGTGTTTGTTGTTTGGGGTTTTTTTTGGGGGGTTGATTTTGGTTTTTTGCAAATTGAAAACCACAGGAAATAAAGGAACTTCACATGCAAAAATAAATTCAGATATCATGAAAAGTCTGACTAAATAAAAAAAGTCTAGAAAACTCAGAGCTGCTACTGCATCCATCCTCAGAGTCCCCTGTTGTGGCAGAGCTCTGAAGGAGTCTCCAAACAGCATGTGATTTTATAGACCATATGATCTGCAATATTTACCATGCATAATGGAAATAGATAAGGCAAAGCAAACAGCTTGAATTTTGTATTTCCTTGCTTTTTATTTAGTCTAGGTTGTTAGCACCATGTGAATGTATATTTGGGAGTCTCTGTGTTTGTGTGTGTGTGCATATGTGTGAATGTATAGGTATAAACAAACACACTGAGTCATTTCACTGGATTTCTCACACATCAGAAAGAATCCTTTCTGAGCCACCAGCTTTGAATTCCTAAAATTTCACAGAAAAAAAAGAAAAGACATTGTTCATTTTGCTTAGAATTGGAAAAAAAACCACATTATGCTTGTTTTTTGAGCTTCTGTGTCCTCTTGCTGTCCCTACTCTGTGATGCTTCTTTGTGGAGCTCTTGAGTTTTAATAACAAATGTCAACACCTGCAACCAGAATATTTGACCATTGTTTAATAACCTGAAAATGTACTCCTACAGTGTTAAGCACGTGAGGCTAAATGGCAAATGCATTGGCTAACTGCACTCTTTCTTATTTGGCAGTACATACAGGAGCAGGGAACAGAAGCTGACAGGAATTTTAAAGCTGAACAAACATTTGTATTGCATTGAAAATGTAAAGGCACACATTTGAAAGTAACTCCTCTACAAATAAAAATAAGTGCACAAGTCCTAGGTCATATTGCCAACGTCTGGCTTGCTTGGCTGGACCTATTTTTGAAACCCCTGATAGGGTGGGGGCAGAGAATAAATATGAGAGTTATTCAGTACATCAAGACTTACCTGCTCTCCCTGTGTTGAGACTAATAGGGTCATTTAATTTTCTTTCATTATTTAAACTTTATCTCTGGAAGTTTGTGCCCTCAAGCCTTCCCCTTGTAATCACTGCTCACTAGTATTTATTCTATAGACACCACCCAGTCTGCTTGAAACCTGCTCCCACCAATATTTGCAGTTCCACATTTATTTACAGTTTTCTGCCAAAACAGTTGCATGAAGATCTTATTGCCCTCAATAAGCTTGGGCTTTTTCTAGTTATTTCTTTACTTCAGTTTGATTTTTTTGTGATTTGGAAGTCTTTTTCCTTTCTCTAATGTTTAGGAAGGTTTAGTCACAAGTTTATTATAACATATGTAAATTTACTTATTTTTAGAAAATGTCCTTTAACACTCTGGGTTCATTGTCAGTCTGTAGTGCTAATAGCTTGGTTAATAAAATTATTATCTACAGTGAAGAAATTGTTTTCCATACATAGAAATTTAATGAGGTGGAAATTTTCAGGAACTGAACTGTTTCTCAGCAGTGCTTTGGTAGACTCTCATAACATCTGCCCCTATGCAGGTTGCAAATACCAAAGCTAGGAGAGACGTCATTAAATTAACTCTGCTTTTGTGTTCCACACACAAGTGCTCTTCCCCTTAACGAATTAATTTGGTTAACTAAATGCTAAGGAATCTCTCTGTTTACTGGTCAGATCTTCTTTCTTCAGGCAAATTAGGTTCAGGAACACCACAGGCTCAGGCTTTTTTATTGGTGCTACCTCCCTGGAGGAATGAAGCACGGAGTCCACGCATCCGTTACATCCCAGTAGTGAACAGGATGCCTTCACCAGAGACTGGGAGATCCTTCTGCCCTTATTAGCCTGACAGGAGGAACTCATTCAGCATTTTTTGGTATTATCCCCCGCTATGAGGCACCTGGAGAAACCCCCACATTGCCCTTCCCCTGCCCAGACCCTCGTGCCCAGATAGGATTCCTGCCCCACAAAGGCTTCAGCAGGGGATTCAGGAGCATTTGGGGATGTGAAGTGTGATACCTGGGGCTGTTTTCTTTCGCTCTCTTTTTCCCTCTCAGTCCAAACCAGAGTTCTTCCCCTGGAAGACCAAAGGGACTGACCAGCTTTGTTATGCAAACATTAGGAATAAAAACGTTCATCTCGTGAGTTCAGCCATATGCAGCATCCACACACAAATTGTAAAGGCTGTAGAACAGGCACTAAGTAGCCTTTTGAGACCTGCCTTTATTACCAAATCAGTGGGAATTAGGAATGACAAAACTGAGTTTTTCAGGAAAGCACAGACATCAAGGAAATATACAGAATTTTGTTTTTACCCTTGCTGGGTGAATAATTAATAACCTGCATATAAGTGGATTTTAATTTCATTTTTGTGTATCACAGAGAGAAGCAAAGCTGTCCCCTGCCTTGTTTCTATGTGCCACCTTCATCAAGCTTCCATATATTAAGCCTGTCCTTGCTTTATTCCTGACTGCTCCTTCTCATCTCTTCTCCAGACTCCATCTCCTGACATTCACGATTAAGGAACTCCCCATTCAAAGCAAAAGTAAGTGACTTTATCATTTGATTGTAGATCCTAAGGAGCAAAGCCTCTAAAAGATTAAATATTTAATCCTTTGATCTGCCATGCTGGCAACTGCCCTATCTATTTTATGAAGCAGGTTGACAAAAGAATTATGGGGCCTGGGATTTGTGTAATGAGGCAGCATTAAACCTTTCTCTCTCTCCTCTGTGCCAAAAAAGCAGAATCACGTTTTTCTGACACACAATATTAATGTAAACTCACTATTAATGGCATTTGGGACTCAGCTCCAGACAGAGTTAATGGATGTTATTGTAAACAATATCATGTGACGATTTTAACAAGGCAGGCGAAGTCAAATCACTGAATATATTCAGAATCAACCATAAGCAAGTTCTTTAGAAGTGAGCAAGTGCATCAGACAGGAAGAGGTGTCCAGGTTGTACAGAGCAGATCGATGTCTCTCAGGGTGGGGAAAGAAAATCTGGTTACAGGAGACTGGAGAAGGTCAAGCCGGGTATTGAGTGAGAGGGCAGAGGGGAATCAGGAAACTGCAATCCAATTTACAGAACCCATCTGGGAAAGTTACCAGAATAATCTATTAAGCACTTTGAACGCACCTTTACAAGATCTTAACAAGAAAAAAAAATAAATAACATCTATTCACAACTTTGGGTTTACCTGTAGATAAATGGAGTTTTTATACATTTAAATAAACTCTCAGTGTCACCAAACTGAGGTCACTTAAAGTTTAAGAAGGACAGGCAGAGCACTGGAAAAGTTTGAACTGTAGCCACCATGAAAATGTGGAAAGAACTCTAGGCTCTTTGTTTTTATGCTTACATATTCTTGGTCAATCTTCCAGTATCTAAAAAGCCACCAGTAAGAGGTCTGTGACTGATTTTATCGTGTATCAACCTTACTAAACTGCACATATCCAGCTTTATTTGCACCAGGGTTATGTTTTGGGGAAACCTTGGTGATTCTGAGGGTCGGTAAGCCTTAGAATAAGTTACACAGAAAAAAACACCACAACAAAACCCAAACAAACCAAAACGACATTTAATTGATTTTTTTTCCAAAACAACATATGTTTCAGAAATTATTAGGATATAATAGACCCTTCTACCCTCTGTCTCTGACAGACTAGCTACATTTTTCAGGACAATTCCAACTTAAAATTTCTGTGGATTCTCCACTAACTGTCTCAAAACAATGTCCTTGGGCAAGGACGTGTCAAGCATTTAACACAGGCTCAAACCAGTGCTCCACACAGTTAAAAATTTCAGAGAATTCTAAGGGGAAACCCCTGCCTCTCAAGCAGATTAAGGAATCTCTGGAAGGGATTATCACTCCTCATTTTAACATTAAAAGTGGTACATTACACACTGGCACAGTTGCAGCAGACAAGTAATCCTTTGCCTTCCTGAGGTATTTGCAGGAAATCTTCATTCTTTGTTAAAAAAAGAATCAATACCAAAATGTGATCGAAATCTAAATTAACACCTCTAATTTAGAAATGAAGCCAACCCATTGAAATTCACTAAAGAACAGAATTTCCTGCCTTTAAAAACTGGTATAGAGTTGTTTAAAACATTGAGCTATTTAGAACTGATGGTCCAGGTGGAAACATCAACTTAATTTCACTGAAATTTTCAGCCAAAGATGGAAAGGCTAATGGTCAAATGTGCTTCTCTCTTTAAAAACAAACCAACCCAAACAAACAAGCAAACAAAGACTTTTAGTCAGAAAGGGAATTGATTGCAAACCAGTCCCAAGAGCTAATGCTTGCTTGGTTTCCTGTACAGTGTGGCTAAAGAGCTATCACTTACCAATTTATGTTTCCAATCTGCTCTACACTGCAGAAGTGACCAACAAAATAAGCAGAAGTGACCAGTGAAACAAGCAGGAAATTTATTTGAATTTGTACCTTCTCCCTGTGTCTCCAGCACCCAGACCAGGCACAATCTACTGTCATTCCTTTGAAACCTTTTCTCTCCTCTCACATCTCCTAGAGGAGATATGAAACAGACTGAACAGCAATTTTCTATTCACACTGGGGAACCTTCCAAGGTGCCTCAAAAATTCCTCCTCAGGGTGTAACAGAAGAGAAATCCCATAGTAACACAGAGAGCAGAAATGGAGAAATATTTACTATTAGAGGTGCTCTGCATGAACCCATCCACTGATGATGGTCTGACATCAAAGAATGTCTCTCTTCCTATTGACATTCAAATCTAAAAGCCTGGTGTCAGCTGGATTCATCGTGTCCTTAACAGGCACACAGAATTTGTATTTACCCGTTGCACTTGCAGCACATCCCACTATACAATCTTACAAGTCTTGCAGTACACTGCAATTGGTCAAAAAATATTCACCTTGCCCAGCTAAAACTTCATATTTCAAATTTTGGAGAGCGATTTCTGTTCTCATAAACATATTTTTTATGTAATAATATCATTCATTGTAATTGTCTATATCCTTTGTAGTACTTCAAAATACTCTGCTGTTGTCAGAAATTTAGGCAATTCAGGATATACCTGTACTGTGATGCAAAAGGTTTGAAATATCCCAGAAATACATGCTGGAGTTAATCGATTTCAGTTAATTTTGATGTGGTTTTGAGGTCCATTAACAATTACTGCACATCCTTGTGTGTGCACACTCCAGTCTCATTTCAAACTGGGTTTTTCTCTGAAGGGATGAGCAATGTGTTTATCCCCTCCAGTGCTAAAAAACAAGCAGAGAGAAGCTGATACAGATTTCTTCTTGGACTGAAAACATAAACACTGCTCCAACTCCCATCAAATGTCAGTCCTCTGGCATCCGTGGAATCGTACCAGAGATGGGTGCAAACCACCTTTGCTTTCAAATTCACATAATCCTATTAAACTGGACGTGTTTGGGCTGCAAAATAAAAATTCCATCACGGGACCAAAATGAAAGTTTTTAGAAGTGTCCAGAGCGAGGCTGGGGCTGTGCTGCGGGAAGAGGGGAGCTCCTCAGAGGCAGCCAAGGGCTCAGCAGTGCGAGCAGTCAGCCCAGGCGAGCGCTCAGACCCCTGCTCGGCCCCCCGCCAGCGAGCTCCACGCCTTGGCCTTGTCTCGTCCTCAGGACTTCGCCTTCTCTCACAGAGCCGGCCTCTCACGCAGTGGAGAGAAGCTGAAGTGGCTCTCCGGGGACACCTCGGTGACCTCCCAGCACCTGAGCCCGTGCTCTGATGCGGCGCAGGCTGGAGCATCGGCTGCCGCCCCCGGGGCCGTAGGGACCCCGTGCAGGTCCCACTGATCACACACGTGCTGCTGGCCAGAGCTCCTTCAGACACGCATTGCCACAGCAAAACAACCCCAGATGTTTCCCTCACACAGTTTTTCCCTTAGCCCTGATCGGCCCAAAGCAGCCTCTGAGTGCTTGCTCCCCCCATAGCTACAGCTCACTGAGACGGGCAGCAACAAATTTGGGTGGGTAAGAGCACAGAGCAGCCTGGAGCCATCCTTAGTCCAGACACATCCATGGCAGCAGGAATTCCTTAAGAACTTCAAGTTCTCTAAGTGTTCATACTCTTAAGATTAAGGACAATTTTTGCTAGAATACTTTGGCAAGCCTTGTCCATGAGCAGAGCCACGTTAAATGTCATCCCAAACTGGCTCAGTTTGTGCCCTTCAGCTCAGTCCAGCTGAAATCCAAGGGCATTTCCAGACCTCATACAGGGTGCAGGTGCATCCATAAGGAGCACAGTGACAGCACATGGAGTGGCAAAGGCAGATTAGAGAAGACTACAGGACACAATGGAAAATGAATTCAAACCCATAGGAAAAAATGGATACGAGAGCTCCACACAGGCTTTTGTTTCACAAGTAATCACCTAATTTGCTTTCTGAGATCTATTTTACATATGCAGTTATGGTGTTTTTCTCAATGAAAGGTTTCCAATAAGTCATGAGAAGTTCAGTATTTTACGACTTTTATTGGGCTTTAATTTACCCAAATGTTTCTCTGCACCCTCCTAATGGCTCCAGGGAAATGAAGGGATCTGCTATAACCTATAGCACACCTAATTCTTCTCTTTCAAATCCATCATCTTTAATTTTGCAATAAAAGTAATCAGAGGTGTGGGTTTTTTAAGGGCTGCATTGTTCTCTGATGCCTGCAAACAAGGATAACCTTGGGGAAATCTCTGAGCACACTCTGGATGTGCTTTGCAAGAGTGGCTCTGCTAAGTGGCTCCTTTGTCAGTCCCAGCACAAAATACTCTGGCCTGGTATTCTTAGTCTGGCTTGTAGACCTTCTTCTTTGTGAGTACAGATGACTGGGTCATGAAATTTAATTTAATTTAAATTATGTGGCTTTCTAAACTAAATGGTAATCCATAAAGAAACAAACATTCAATCTGCAGCTGAGGATTTATCAAGCAAATGTTGTTCAAACTGTATATGAACTAATAAAACTCTGAGCTGCTCTCTTTAATTTATTTCATTTTGCTTGTGAAATCCATTTTACGTTACACAGGTTACATAAGTGGGTACTAATGTATAAAAGCCATTTCACAATCAAAACTAAGCCAGGGTCTTTTTTAAAAGCTTCATGTGTTCAGAGTTGCAAAATGCAAACAGGTCAACAAAGTGTTACCATCAGGTTTCAGTGTGATTTTAACAAATTGCTTTAAACAATCACAGAAAACAACTGCATGCTGCAAAATACACAAATTCAGGAAAACATCTGCTTGGAACCTTCAGCACACAGTTGGGATCACATCAGTGTGAAAATCTATCATCGCTTCAAGGGGAAACTGAATTTGATTGAAAACACTCATTTTCTTGACTGAAAGCTTAGTAAGTTTTTCCAGGTAGTATATGGAAAAGAGAAATATATTCCAAAAAGAAAGCAGAATATATGGGTATGATTTGCATGTTTCATTACAAAGCTGTCTCATAAACCTAAAAGAGAACACCAGAATTTTGTTACAAAGTTATTCTCTGGGTTTCAAAACTAATTTTTTTTTTTTTCCTTTGGATATACACAAATATTAACTGAAGCTAGCTGAAAATTTGAGACTATCATAGAGGTTTTGGGAAAAATGACCTGAAGGAGTCTGTGGCTGATCTGGAAGAATCAAAGACTAAATACAATTAGGAGTATTCCTGTGCTGAAATCTACACTGCTTTGTGACTATAAATACTCTACTTGTACAAGCATTCTTATTTGTTTTTTATAAATATTATGGTGTTGTCCTTTTAACTAGGATATAAAGTAACCTTGTTACTTTCAGATGTTGCTATATATTCTCAGACCTTAAAAAATGCAAATTTTTCATTTGGATCATTCTTAAGAATTAGCACCTTTTTGGTGCTGTCTTGTTTAGCATTTGTTTTATTGCTAAGAATTATGCTGCTAATTAAATAACCTTCATCTTAGCCTTTAATTTTCTTCCTCATAGAAAAAATCAAAACAAATTCACCTTGCCCGTATCTGCGCCTCAATAGCAGCAAATTAAAATGGGAGCATTTCACTTGACAAATTTCATCCATCCATCTGTTCTAAACTTTTCTGTCAAAAACCCCAAAAATATACCTGCTGTTTTCCTAATAGCTAAGCACAGAGCAAAACCTGTGATGTGGAAATGAGCAGAAGATGACATTTGCCTGCTGGTCTAATGTGTATTAGGGTTTGACACTTGTCTATCTTCCTTGTCAGCTCGGAAGTTATCTGGATTTGTTCAAAGATGTTGCCACACTCCCAAACAGACAACGTGTTTCTCTCTTTATCACATCTGACACACAGTGCTAGGCAATAATAGGAAGAAAAATACTGCTGCTATTTTCAAATCTACTTAAATATCACTTCTTGCATTTCTGCCCTAAAGGGATGACAAGGTGAATTAATTTACTGGGGTTTGGAACCACCGAGTGTCCCCTGATACTTGACTCAAGTATCATATATAATATTTTATAGGGAGTTTTAGAGTGGTACAAGTTTGCCACGTGTGTCACCAAATGGATGTCAGAGTGCAGCAATTTTTCTAACCTTTCAGGCCTTGTTTTTCACACAAATATTTACGAGGGTGAATTTCCGGTGGATTTGTAAGGAGAAGGGGATCCCAGCTGCTGTTCTTCTACCACCCAAGGTGCCTTCAGGAGGGATCATCCCAAATCCCTCCAACCTCCTCAGACCTCTGAAACACCGCTGCCGAGGGGAGAGATTTGCCACACTGCCAGCAAAAAATAAAGCTTTGACTGCATGGGCTATAAATCCCACGTCCATGGGATGTGCCACCCTTCCCTCCCACTGGAGTCCTGCTATTCACAGGGCTTTGTGCCATTAACTCCCTGAAACACGGCTCTGAAAAATGAAATCTATCGGGTGAGGCATGGAAATCACCTGCCAAGGGAATTGAGCTTCTCTCAGCCATTTACACTTTCACAGCTTCTTCTGCACGCCCTCCTCCCACTTCTGCCTGGCTTCCTGATTTCAGCCCATGGATGCTGGGAGCTGGGCACTCTAGCATGCAGTTTTTGGTTTGTAGAAATCATAAGAGAAGAAACACCATAATTCTCTGTTGAAAAATGAGTATTTTTCGAGGTCACATTTAGTTTGGTACCTTCTTGCCTTTTAAACAACAAAAAAAAAGCCTGATTAAAAGAAAAGGTCAAGTTCCAATCTTCACACAAGTCTCGGCAACTGAGTGAAATAATCATAAATCCACAAGAAAACAAAGAAAGAAAATACTGAAACCATCTGCTCCTGGGGGAGGTATAGGAAGGAAGTTCTATTTTGAACAATGTATGTAAGACCTGCACCATTCAATAAGATAACATGTAATTCCTGGATCCCTGGAGCTCCTTAGAAAGGCTTTATTGAGAAACCTTTCTCTATTGTTTAAAATGTCACGATATTTTATATTTATATATATAGTCATATAAAAATGGTGTTCTTTTCCATTGTCCTTAAGCTCAAAAAGCACAAAAACTTTTAATGTTTACAAAAATCATAAGCAACCCAGCCTGCCATAATTCAGTAGAACTGTTTTTCTGGCAAAATAAAACTCTTTTAGGTGTGTTGGCAATGTAAAGCACAATGCAAAGGAATGATAATTACACCCATAGCAATCAATGGCGCTTCAGTACCAATATTATATGCAACTTCAGCCTGCTTTGATAAGGAAGGTTCCTGATTTTATAATATTAAAATAGCATTAATTATCCCTGCCTGGGTATATTTCACACTTCACACACATTTACTGGAGAATCTGAGCACCTTATAAAGACATTTATAATTGAACTTCTTTGTGAGACACAAAAACTCTCTTAACCCCATTTCCACTCAGAGGACTGAGGGACGTGGAGAATAATTCACTTTCCAGTTTCACACTCAAAATTGTTTCCCAGAGAAGGTGCAGAAGAGGCAAGCAGAAGCCTCAGGTTGGTTCCACCTTCACTGATGACCCTTTCTCACAGGCCTACCACTGAGATTATGAAAATTTGAAATATACTTCAAAATGTGCCGTTGGCTTTTCAGAATTCTTATGCAAGACCATCATGAAAAAATATGAATTATGACTGTTCCTTTGTCCTGTTTCTTATTCCTTTGAATATTTTTATTTGAATCACAGTATAGCAATATTTTGAGGACCATATTAAAGTGTTTGAACAGCTGTCACCTGTTCATTGATGTTTGTGAGATGCAATTATGCCTCAGTATTTTAGCAAACAGACATTGCAATAAGAGGTTTAATAACAGGGCCTTGTTTCCTCTTCACGCCTGAAATGTGTCGTCTCAGCTCCCCAGTTTTAGCTGAGCTCCAGATTCACATCTAAGTAATCTTAGCACAGAAAAAAACCCATTAGGTTTTGACTCAAGTTATAATTCAGACGGGGATGGGGGAAATAAATGTACATACACATATGGAAAGGTATTAGCAAATATTGGCTGAGGAGATTTGAAGAAAACAGAATTAGTGACCAATACCTGTGGAACAGAAGTATAGGCTCTTAGGGCTTTTCAAACTCAGAATCACACACAATTTTTCTTAGTACCATGGAACAATAGGGACAAACCTTTGGGATGTAATCCTTTCCCTTTGCCCTCTCTGATCACTTATTCAGCATGATGGGGTGATGTGTCCTTTCCTGAGTAATGTTCATACCACAATCACATCCTGTTCTGCAGGATGATCTGTGAGCATTACTTGTCAAATGAGCATTTATTATTCACCAGCAGTGCTGGTAGAATGGGAACCCCACCTCTCCTCATTCTCAATTAGTCTTTACCCGCAAAGCTTTGACAGAGACGGGTCTTATCCTATAGAAAAAAGCTGTATTTAATCTCCAGACTTACAGCATTTCACAAATTCCCCCCTCAAAATTCTGTTCAAAATAGACCTAGAACCATTTCTCCTGCAGAATTTTTAGCCTTTCATTGAACTGAAAGCCAGGCAGTTGTCCTGTTTCATTGTCTGCTTGTGGATGTTCAGGAGAAGAGATGGTTTAGGATCACCTGGAGTCACCTGCTGCAGAACAGGGGTAAAAAATATTACCCATTTGCTCCTTGTAAACCAAATATATCTCCTTTGACTAAAACATATCAAACAGCTAATGATAAAACACTCCAGAATAAAACCAAATACTTGAGTAAGTATGGCTGAGAATATATGAGAAGCCAACATAACTCTCCTCCTACAGTCTTATTAAAGTTGTCTGTTATAGACAAGTGAAATGAGGGGATATAATTCCAGGGGTATAAATAGTCCTTCTGCTCTTACATCAATATTTTATGCTATTCATGGAGAATCAGTAAGGTATTATTAATTGCTTCTAGCAACACAGGTAAATTAAAGGCTGAGATATTAACAACATTAAAACTTAAATATTAATTCCGAGAAGCCACAAAATGTGCTAATGTCAGAGCTGAAAGTGGAAACGTTGAAAAAAAAAGAAAGGAGGTGTTGGCTTGTTTAGAAGCAAGGGCTGCACTGTGGTTTCAGGCACAGCCTTGAACAAAAGACCCGCGCAAGCTGCAGCAGCCCAGACAGAAACAGCTTCGGGAGACAGCGAGCCCCAGGCAGGTCCTACGCTGAGCAGCGCTGGCAGAGCCGTGTAAGGAGCTGTGATTCGTGCCCCGGTGCTCCTTGGCAGACGGGCGCTGAGCAAGCACCGTGCTCCTGCTGCTGCCGGCGCTGCGGGGCCCGGGAGGCGCCGGCCCGAGCCCGCGGGAGCTGAGCCCGCTCCGCAGCGGCGGCAGCGCTCACCTGCCCCACCGCTGGCCAGACAAGGGGCACTGAAGGGATGGACTGGTTCATACCCTTGCGTGTCACCAGCCAAACCAGAGAATCACGGACTGGTTTGCGTTGAAGGGACCTTCATGGCCATCCCCTGCCATGGGCAGAGACACCTTCCACTGTCCCAGGTTGCTCCAAGCGCCATCCAACCTGACCTTGGACGCTTCCAGGGATCCAGGGGCAGCCACAGCTGTTCGGGTACCCTGTGCCAGGAACCTCCCCTTCCAGGTCAGACCCCTGGGACTACTTTTTCCCCAGCCTCGTCCGTGTTTGTGGGTGAGCTGAAGGGTGCACCCTCGTATCTGGGTATTCTACGCTTGGGTGTCCAAGTCCATCTCTTGGTATCCATGGATTGTTCAGCTCTGTCTTTAGCACAACGTGCTTGGAAGCTGTGAACCAGTTAATGTCACACAACATTTTAGAGCCTGCTTGGAAATGGACTTATAAACCCTGCAGGAAATGAAGCAGAACCAAACTGATTCTCTTTGCTTTTCCAGTGATTCACACTGTGGCAGATACAGCACGACAACTCAGCAGTGTTGTTTGCAACAGATTTAAGTAATAATGAAAAACTGAAACAATTGGCAGATAAGAATTATTAAGTACTTGCGTAGCTCTGTGTATTAAGTACTTGTGTATCTCTCTCCTATAGTGTCTGCCACAGCTACTGCACATTTTTAAAAACAATCTTAGGTAGAATTAATTGCCTTTAAGTTTATTAATTACCTTTATACTTGAAGCATTTGAACAGCTTATGACATAGCAATATATTCATGGTATGGCTAAAATTTCTGTGTTTTAACAGAACAGAGGCCAATGTCCACATTTTATTTTATTATAATACATAATTTTTATATAAATTTGTTTATTTGTTTTATATATAAATCTAATTAATATTTGGGATAAAACATTTGTATCTTCAAGGAACACCAGCATCACTTCCTATCTAGGCTAGATTTTGCCACCTCTCCTTAAGATAAAGAGGTGCACTCTGAAAATGAGCTTTTTTTCTAGAGAAATCCTGAACCACAAGAGATATTAAATATGATTATGGAACATTTGGCCAGCTTTATGAAACAAACAAACAAAAACAGATGTCTGTTGGAAAAGAAGGGTTGAAGTGTTTCCTGATCCACACATTCACCTTCCATCCAAGCCGTGCAGTCGGGACACCTGGATTCACTACAGGCTACACTGATGATCAGACCAGAACTACTCAATGAAGTGTCCAGGCACAAAAGCAATGCATGAACTGAACAGCCACAGGCATTCCACGTGCACAAGAGCAGTGGGTCATTTGAAAAAAAAAAACAAAACTAAAAATAACACAGGAGAGCTCATCTTGTTTTAAAACACATCTAATTTCAAACGAATATTTCATTCCATAATAAATATTTCAAAGTATTAGCAACTGATGGATTTCTGATTTTTGTTAGTACACAAACAACTTTTGACTTATACATGGTAAATACTTTTTTTTTTTTTTTAGATTAGATGAAGGTTTATTTTGTAGAGCAGGGGATATGTGTTGATATTATTCATGGATACATGAATGCAGGGGGACAAACCACAAGAAAATAAGCCCTGAGCCAGATGCCAGACACATGGATTCCATCACCTGAGCTTCAGCAGTGTTCTATGAACATTATTCAAAATAAGAAGACATGTTTTATGGTTGCCTCAAAAGCATTCCAGAAGAAAAGACAAATAAACTTGTGCTTCATGGAGAGATTTGTGGAGCCTCTTCTGGGTTTCTGCATATCCATATTTCGAGAGCAGCTGATCAAAGTTAATGATAGATTAATCATGTGCTCTCTAAAATACATTTACAGGTGAAAAATGACTGGCCCTTCATTCCCAGCTACTCAAAATGAGCTATTGAGTTGATATTCCAGCAAAGCAACCTCTAGAATAGCAACCGAGGTGAGATATATCAAAGTAGGTAAAAAAAGACAAGGGAAAAAAAAATGTGATCCTTGTCCAAAGTAAATAAAAACCAAAGGTCTATTGTGACGAGGGGAAAAATAAATCAGATTGACATCTTATAGTGGAGTACAATTTTCTTGTAATATGTCTGTTTAAGTTAAGGCTATGACAAACCTGAAATGTTTACATGAAATCATGCAACTGTCACCAAGCTGCTCATTTTGATGGAAAGAACACGCAGTGCCTTTCATTCTAATAATTTCTAAACCCATATTTCCGTTTTTCAACTTGCCCCTTTTTTCCACTGCCAAAGTTCCCATCAGACTGCAACAGTTTTTTTAAAAGCTGTCAATTTTAATTGCAGCACTCTTTCACCTTTTTTTTTTTTTTTTTGTAATCCCTTGATTTTTTTTCCTAATGAAGCAATTAGTCCCTGCTGAAGTCAGTTATAGTTGCTTGCAGAGAGTTTTCTAGCATGTTCTCAAGCAGGTACAGAGAGAGGCTCATTGTCAGATAAAGTGATGTTGAAATAAACATCTTCTCCCGCCGGTGCCAGAAGAATCACTGCACACAGCAAACAAGGACCTTGCACCACCAGGAGCTTTTATAAAGTTCCTTTTCAAGCTTCTTAATCACAGAGAGGCAATTAGACACACTTGCTTGTCCACTGTCATATCTCAGTGTACCTCAAAAACCTGTTTGTATTACCAAAGTCATCTAAATTACCTAAACTAATAAAAATTACCTTC